>JAEQBH010008960.1:0-97362 GCA_016808115.1 Tetrastigma voinierianum
CTTCCTACTATTTACATCGACGAGCCCTTCCCCAAGGCCTCCGCACTCGACGGGCTCCTTCCTACAAATCCTATCAGCCTCCCCCAATCTCGTGAGGACGAGCCTCACTATTCACATCGCGAGCCCTTACAAAGACTCCGACGGCTCCCACCTACACCACACGAGTTCTTACAACACTTACTTTACGAGCCCTATTATTTACATGGACGAGCTCTACAATAGCCTCTACTCGACAATCTCTCCCTTCAACACACGCATCAGCCTCACTCAACCCCACACGCGACGAGCCGACACCACCGCCTCGAAGACGCTCTACCGCCTCCCGCCATTAACGACTTTACCACAAACAGATGCGCGCAGAACAAGAGCCAGATCGACACCCAATGAGCGCCACCCACTCCAACCACTCCGACGATTTGAGAACCAAGCCAGTTTAAACGAAATAGCATACAAATTTCCCCCGCGAACACAATCTAAATTACACCAAAGCATACAGGTAAAAAAAATATATATATATATCCCAGCTAGAACACAAATTTCCAAAAATGTTTATCGAAAGGAGGGCTACACAGGTATCAGGCCCCAAGGCCTAACAAAAGAAAAAGAGGTCGACATCAAGAAAGCAGAGATGAGTCCTGGAATCTCGTGAATCGACGATTTGTGAAATGGTAAGGACCCCAGGAGTATTGTAGCTCCTGGAACCGTAAGATCCTTCCGCCCCTTCACTACCGGGAGGTCAAAATTGAAATCCAGGTTTGAGTATGCGTGGATAGCCTTCCGTTGAAAAGCAAGCCACCCAGAAGCCCACTGAGCACCAGCTTGGTCCCGCAATTGTCTGATAACCTCATCCATCTGGGCAATCATGTTGTCTCGCTGATGGAGTTCTGTGCGCAATCCACGACACTCCTCGCTTAGCCGTCCGGATAAATTTACAACTTCAGAGGACTCATGACGAGCGGTCTCCAAGAACACTCCGTTTCCAAAACTTCTCGCGCGACGGAGTGCCCGAGCTGTTTCTCCATTTCGTTCAAACCACCAGTAACCGCGCGTAGCTCCGCCTGAAGATCCCTTTGTCCGCTTCGGAGGTGACGAAGTTCCCCCGACCAATTGAAGCCCACTGACCGGATCAACCCCTCACGAGTCTCAACCAAGTCATTTTCACAACCCGAAGCTCGCTCGAACCCTCCTAAGCTCGCCTCACCATAGTCGTTTACCCGAGTCTACCTTCTTTACGCCACCCGAGTACGAAATGATGAAGTGTGCTTAAGATCGTGACTTAAGCCGCCATTTCTTCAACCATAAGCCGCGCCGCCTCGCAGCCGACCCTCTCGTAAGCCCTTCAAACGGGTGGCGTACCGTTGTGTCGATACGTAATAATGGGCCAAAGACAGAACAAGCATGGAAGCAAACACGATTTCAAACTTACCGAAACCATCCCCTGAAAAGATAACGCCAAAGCTTCGTCAACCGGCAACTCTTTCGAACTCCCAACGCCAGATTCCGTGAGTGATGCATGTTGATGGCACCGCCGCAAGCTCGCATCAGAGAGCAAAGCAGCTCGAACAGACCACTATTGGATTAGTTTGGCCACACTTCGAGGAGGTGACTGGGCATTGTCGAGGACGGATTCCAACTAAGTATAGCAGAGCCATTGGCGAGGCGACTACAGCACTCAGCACTTTCGCTCGACGACAGCTTAGGAGAAGATAAGAAGGTCAGTTGGGTGATGACGCCGGCTCCATTCGCAGAGAGAAGGAGGTGATGCCCCCAATTCCCGACATCCTCACTAGGGTGGCACGCCCGGTCTCCAAATTCTCCTGTGAAGAGGAGGGGACGCACCGGCCCCGAGCATCGCCCAGGGCGCGGAGCCTCGCTCCGGTTCTCAACAGAGAAGGAGGAGACACCCTAATTTTTCGAATCTTGGCTCTGAATCCCACTGGCCTCCCGCAGGCTTGGTTTTTCCCTCAGACCCGGGCTTCCGAGATGCCGCCCCAAATGAACTAAAATCTCTCCCCGCGGGAGCAAAGAAGCCAGCAGCTCCAAAGGAAGAAACTCCTGGTGGCGAAAGGAGGCGAGATCCCAAAACAAGAGAACAAGGTGCACAACCAGGTGAACTGCGAACGCTCGACTTTATCACCCGCAGAACGAGCGTAACATTCCTCCAACGCTAGAGCCACAACAACATCTTCGTCGCTAAGGTCAAGACGAACATCTGGGAAGCATAAGGAAAGCCTAAGGTCAGAAGTATTCGATCGTCTTTAGACAAATCAAACCAAAAGTAATGCAAACACTCACGAAGGTTATCGGCTCCGCTTCTTTCTCGTAAAGAACTGACTTGTGCATCGTAGCGGCCACGTGAAGCCCCCACCGGCCCTTCTTCCCTTCCGGGTTCTTCTTGCAGTGAGGAGTGTCGCATCTTGAACCCTATAAACCAAAGATTGGCAGCAGAATCCTACCCCACCCAAACGGTCCATCCTTCGCCCGCCCCTCGCCAGCTCTCGTCCAACTCCAACGACCCAACACGCTCCAAATTTCGCCCGGCCGAAAAGGCGATCAATGTAAACCAATCAAACTTGCTCGAATCAAGCCTTACCTCTTCTCACCTTTTTTTGCGCATGATCTCATCCCCGCTTGCCAAAGCGTCGGTAGAACAAATAGAAATAATAAGAGACTGCCTCAATCAATTTTGTGCTCATTCTGGGCAAAGAGTCAACTATCAGAAGTCCACAATTTGCTTCTCTAAAGCAGTCCCAGATCAAGAAGCGATGATGATCTCTCAGGCCTTTAGAGTCCCGCTAACTACCAACATGGGTCGGTACCTTGGGACCCCCTCGATTCATGGAAGGGTCAAAGCTGGAACATACCAAGAACTACCAGATAAGGTCAACTCCAAAATACAAAGTTGGAAGATGCGTTTTCTCTCCTTGGCAAGTCGACACACCTTAATACAATCAATGATATCCTCCATTCCTTCCTTCCAAATGCAATCAGCCCTCCTTCCTAAAGGGCTCTGCAATACTCTTGACATGAAAGCACGTAATTTCCTATGGGGGGACAAGCCAGAACGAAGGAAAACACATCTTGTGAATTGAAACATATTCACGCGGGGAAAAGAGCATGGGGGAATGAGCATTCGAAAGATGCAAGCCTTGAACACCGCCTTTATGGCAAAGTTAGGCTGGAAGATTCTGACAGAAAAAGATAAATTGTGGGACAGAGCGCCACCAATGCATGGAGGGGAATTGCCTCTACTAGATTAGTAGTCCAACAAGGTGTTCGAATCAGAGTTGGTAGCGGCAGCAGCGTTCTGTTCTGGAGGGATGTATGGTTGGTGAAAGATCCCCTCATAGAAGTTGCAACTAGAGAAATAACACTCCCATAATCTTACAAGTCGATTAAGGAGTACTGGTGTAGAGACCACGACTGGAATTGGGAAGTGCTGGAGAAGCTCCTTCCACGCTATGTCTTGCTCCAATTGGCCCCGATTTTGCTAGGCGAAGAGAATGAGAAGGATAATAGTTGGATGTGGAAGCCTTCACAAACCGGGAACTTCATGGTTAAGACAGCTTATAACCTAGCCCACCTGCCCCCCGACGACACTTCCCAACCTTGGTGGAAAGAAGTGTGGAAACTAAGGCTTCCACAACGGGTTAAAACCACATCATGGCTCCGCCTCCATGGGAAACTCTTGACAAATGCAGAGAGATGCAAAAGAGGAATAGCTTCGGATCCCCACTGTAAATATTGCCTTGGACATGTTGAAGACTTAAACCATCTCTTCAGAACCTACCCAAGGTTACCCCCATCTGGCAGCACCTAATGGAACCATGAAAAAGGAACAATCAATGGAGCCTCCCTTTTAACCAGTGGATCAAGGAAAACTTGAAGGAGAAATACTTGACGCATTACGAGGAAGATTGGCAGGCAACCTTCTGATGAGCCACGAAGGTCCAACAGAAAGCAAATAAGAGGAATCCCAAATACATGGATTCAAATCCAAAGATGATCTACCTAATTACCACGAGCGTAATCCCAGTCCGAGGAACGACTATAATATTGTTAAGCTAATCCTGTAGGATTTAAGTTGTTATTCAGCTTATTTTATTTATCGTGGAGTAAGGCCTATGGTCATAAGTGATCGCTAATAAACCGAGGGCTTAAATAATATTCGCATGAATAAGAGATAGACAATTT
This sequence comes from Tetrastigma voinierianum, assembly GCA_016808115.1. Classification (NCBI taxonomy): domain Eukaryota; kingdom Viridiplantae; phylum Streptophyta; class Magnoliopsida; order Vitales; family Vitaceae; genus Tetrastigma; species Tetrastigma voinierianum. The sequence goes on from JAEQBH010008960.1 coordinate 4,195, forward strand.
TTATTTACAATACTTTGCGGGTTTTCCGCCTTAATTGAGAACTTTATAAGCTCCGACGGGACCATCAATTGGTACGAGCTAAAGCACATGGCTAGCAACAAGGAGCGTATCAAGCATCGGAGATGTGACTAGGTGGCATGCAGGATGGCTCGCGAATGTATGGAGTCAAGTATGGCCGACAAGTTCAACCATTTGGAGGCTACTATCCAGAAACTGTCGGAGGCTCTTCTCTCAAGTAATGCCTCATCTAGTCATAATAACCGTGAACGAGAAATTCCACCAAGATCCCACCGAGAAGAAGTTGAGGGTTACAATCCCCTCACATCTCCCAAGACAACTCGGTTGGATTTTCCCAAATACTCTGGTGGAGACCGGCTGCACGGTTCTCAAAAGTTGACTAATATTGTTCCAAGGTACACTAAACATACAAGGTGTCTCCTAGCGTCAGATACTTGAAGGAGAAGCCAACCAGTGGTAGCGGTGGCTCCGACGAACATATCGAGAAGAAGACAAGGAGGTGTCATGGGCTGGGTTTGAAGAGGAATTGTGGGCACGCTTTGGTCCCACGGAAGGAGAGGATTTTGATGAGGCATTATCCCATATTTGGCAAGTAGGCACCTTACGCGATTACCAAAGAAGAGTTCGAAGTATGGGGAAATCGCGTACGCTGGTGGGACGTTAAAACTTCGTGGGTCCTTTCTCAACAAGGGAAGCCCATTGCATTCATGAGCCGTGCCTTAGGGGTCACAAAGAAGACATGGTCCACTTATGCCAAAGAAATGCTCGCTATAGTGGAGGCAATACGCACATGGCGACCATACATCTTGGGTAAGAAATTTATTATTCAAACGGACCAACAAAGCCCAAATATTTCAGAAAGAACGTGGTGGCTACCCCAGAGCAACAGAATGGCAGCTAAATTAATGGCTGCGATTATGAGATAGTTTACAAACCAGCCGAGAAAATCCCAGCCATCGGATTCCTCTCTAGAAAACCAAAGTACCTAACCTCCACCACATGTTCACTCCTCAAGTCCACTTATGATTAAACAAGAGAGGCCCCCAAGGAGATCCGTATATTACCCAAGTGGGTTGTGAAGCTGCAACCAAGCCCGAAGGCCCATTCAAGACTAGCCATGGTTTGGTTTTTTATAAGACCAGAATTGTCGTACCTAAGGCACCAGCGCTGCGCAACAAAATATTGGAGGAATTCCACGCCAGTAAAACTGCAGGCCACTCAGGTGTGTTAAGAACTTATAAAAGATTGACCCAACAATTTTATCGTCTACCATGTAATAGGATGTCCAGAATTCAGAGACCTGTGAAGCATGCTAGAGGACTAAGACTAAGCGCCACTCCCAAATTGACTTCTTCAACCCGCTAATCCCCCGCCAAGTGTGGGGATCGATATCACCATGGATTTCATCGGGCGGGATGCCGAAATCCACGGCCGCGACACCATCTTAGTCGTGGTGGACAGTTAAGTAAGTACGCCATTTTTGGCTCTACCCATCCCTTGCGCCTAAGGCCCGACGATACATCAGGAAGGCGTGGCGAAGCCCATGGCTTGCCCAAATCGATTATAAGTGACCGCGATCCCATCTTGTAAGCAAGTTTTGGCAAGAATTTTGTAAGGCCTGGGAACTAAGCTTAAATGAGCTCCGCCTATCATCCACAAACATATCATCCGGTCGTTAACCGTTGTCTCGAAAGCAATACTCCTCGCAGCTACGATCAATGGCCCCTGGAATGGTTTCAGTCTCGCCATATGTGAATACCGTATAATACGACCTACCACGCCTGGGCCAGGATGACACCATTTCAAAGCTCTATGGCCTAAGCACCCCCTACCATTCCACTTCACAAAGAAGGGCTCTCACCTATGAATGACGCCGATCAAGGCTCGCGTTAATAGAGATGATTTGATGTGCCAACCGGCTAATTGGGGTAGCTATTGATGAGTGCTTTAAAACACTCGCATTATACTCAAGGCTACTTTGCATTTTCATGTTGATTTGGCATTATTTATATAATTTTAGTGTTAGATTTTATTTGTTTGTTTTGGAACATGCATGATGAGGCGAAAAGAACAACTGGAAGCCATTTTGGAGAAATGGAGGAGCATGGGCGGAAGTCACCGCCACTGCCGCGACGCCTCCACGCCGCGACGGTCACCAAGTCACGACGTGGGGGTCAACAAATGCGTAAGTCAACCGGGCCACCACGTCGCTGACGCCGCCACGCCGCGACGCCACCACGCCGCTGACGCTTGCCACCACCGCCACGACGCCGCCTCAAAAACTGCAGATTCATCATTAAATGCTAGGGGGTCTTGGATTTCGGGGCATCAAGAACGTATGGGCCAGTGAGATAATTTAATCGGGAGAACCCGCAACACGTACTTCAAGGATCTCCTCGACTTTTGTATTGGTTTTTCATTATTGTTTTGATTATTTTTATATCACATGAGGATGCCTTCATTACATTTTGTTTCTTTCCCTTCATGAAGTTCTAAAACTTATTTCTGTGGTTACATCAAACCCTCGTCATGCATACAATGGATTAGAATTTAACCTTCATGTTAATCAATTGTTGTTAATTTATCACATCCGCTCTATACCGCATGTTAATTATATGATAACATCCGGCCAATATTAACATACTTACACCGAAGATCCGAGATCTCGAGAGATGAGGGTATTTCAGTGACCTGGGCAGAGAAATTGCACCGATTCCTATAATGTAGATATTCCGAACCCGAAGGTGGTTTTCGTTGAACATTAAGCATTTCTCGAATACCGAGTCGAGATAGAGATATACTGATTCTATTCACGAAATAGGCAATATACTCGAGAGTAGATATCTCGTAGCAAAGATCACTCTCGCCATTGATATGTTATAAACAATCTAATAACAATATCTTTAGGAGAATAATCCATCGAATGTGACAGTGTGAGACGAACTTAAAAAAAAAAAATTCACATTATCAATTCACCAAAACTAATAAATTAGTTACGCTAACACTTAAATTCTCTTAGAATCATTTATTCAGAGGACATCTAAAAAGCAGACCTCCTAGTTTAACTCATCTTTCCTGGATCACATCATAACAGCACACTATATTGTCAGCACTTCATAAAGACTTAGGCATTCATTTTATACAATCGCTGCTTCCTACTCACTGTTATCTGCCGAGGTTTGAATCTGATATAGAGAAGCAGCAAGAACAGATAATATTCCCGAATCTTTATTTTGTTATTTTTTACAAGTAATTTGGGTTTTGTTAGTCGGGTGTGTCAGCATGTGTTTTGAGTACATGCGATGAAACCAATTAATCAACACTCGTGATCCGAGCGAAAGACTTCGGGCATTGACGTTCAGAACAGAGAATAATGTGAGTAGAACCACTAGTCATGGAAAACATCGGCTAACAAGATTACGTGGAACAAACTGAATCCACTTATAGTTTTAATAAAATCAAGCGCCTTAGCACATCATACAAATGACGATCCGCATGCTATTAGATGAGTTTTCGTTTGACTTCCAACAAGGTTTGACAACACTAACGCACGCCAATTCAAGCAACAATGAATTAGTTCAGCCATGATAAAATGTTTGTAATATATTGCTCAGCAGATCGCCCGCTGAGAACCTAAATATGATGACTAACTTCCTCGGGAGTTTCGCGATACCATCAAATACAATCTGGTCACCGGCTAGCCCTAAGATCATGGGTTATCTCACCTCACTCTGGGATAGAGCCAAAGACAGTTTGAATCCAAGCAACACCAGATCATGATTACTGGCATGAACTAATGAAGAAACAACGTCTTTCCACCTTCAAGATTGCAAGAATCCAAAAGAGATCAATACGCTTTCTACCACTGTAGGAACCCGCGTACACGGGATTGTGTTCCATGAATTATTGCGAAGCCTCACCATCATCAACCGAGGATGCAAGTCCACACCTTACAATGGTCCGAGAAATACAACCCGAACAATGATATTACGTCACCGGGATCATCGACAAGAAACCACGTACTGCTATTATAATGGGAAGACTTCGAACCAACACCACCGGCCTGGTATATATGGCTGCCAATCAAGAACACTTTAAAAGTACAATAATGAAGTCCCTCAACAATCCTGTAAATCATGTGGCTCCAAACGCCATCGCAACACAAATAGTAAAGAGAGAAACAAACATTATGCTACACGGTACTTCACTCCATGGGACAGTAGTTCTCAGGAGGACAAGACAAGAGCAGCACACGTCAAGAACCCGCGCTTCAGCGAGCAAGCTCTACATTATCTGAGATTTAATCTGAATCAATCACCAGCAAGACCGCATGGGGACAGCCACGCACCCAATCAGTGGACGTTGACGGCGTGAATAACTCCAACTGTGAACAACTGCGTCAACCAAGGGTAAGGGAATTATGTGTGAAACAACAACAACATGCTAATCTAAGAACTGTTTGGTCTGAATCAATTTCCAAAAAGAGTTTCCGATCGCCTAGAGTGCTCAAGATGGGGATGTTAACTCCTATTCGCTATGAATATGATCGGCGCTGAACATGCAAAGAAACAAACAACCATCAACAACTGAGCTAAAGATACAAATGGCGAGCTGGTGCCAACAAATGGGCTGAACGTGTTACTTTACCGGAAGGCAACCGGTTCTCGCCAGCAATCGGCGAAACCCAAGAAGATGGGAATGAGTTAAAGCAACACGCCGAGAAGTGGGAGAGAATTAAATCACGCGCAACTCACCAGAGTTAAACCGAGACGCTGCCACACAAATTTAACGTAAAGTGATGCAAACAAAAGAAATACATGAGAAACAGTCAATAGAGACCTTAGTGAAACAAAGGCTAAAGATAATTAGTCCCTAATTCATAATCGCCCCAAGAAACACAGAAACTGACGTTAATCCACGGTTCATAGATGCTTTCTAAAAGCTCACAACATCCCATTTGGCGATGCCCTGTGAGCAAATGCCCAAGTATAAAGTTCGCTGAAAGACATTTTGTCTCGTAAGAGAAGATTAGCAGACTTGGTGACTTAAACTTCCAACCCAAGAATGCAAAGGTCATCCTTTCAGGAAGCTATCAAGAGAAGCTCAAAGACCCAAAGCCAACATCCCGTACACTGGGAAACAAGGCTTTTGGTGAGAGCGCCATGTGTGATTTTGGGTGCCACATTAATCTTATGCCCTATCCATCTTTGCTGCCAGGGATTAGAGAAGCCCGTCTGACATAATACCAGAACTTGCGCATTTATCTTGAAGCACCCGAGAGTGGATAATAGAAGATGTCTTAGTAAGGTCGACAAGTTTATCTTTCCAAAGCAGATTTCATAGTTTTGGGGACATGAAGAAGATAAAGAAATACCGATTATCTCAGAAGACCTTTTCATAATCAAAAGTAAACATTTATAGCTGAATCGGTTTAAGAGAGCATGCAGTTATAAAATTCAATGTATTCAGGCAGTGAGACACCCAAAGCAGAAAAGTGATACGTGCTTAATGGTTTGATATAGTAGAGGCTATAGGCGTTCCAGCCAAAGTGGTCCTCACCGATCTCTGGGAGACTACCTCCAGTGGCAAACCCATCCGAGAACCCTGAGTGACCTATGCGAAGAATATCGCTAAGTGGATGGATTCTCGGGGCAATAATAGCTTGAACATCGAATCGCCAGTTGGTGGGCCAAACAAATTCTGCCCATCAATCGGCTGAACCACCCAAGATGGAACAAAACTCCTACCTAGCCATTTGAAGTATGTACACTGGGTAATCTAGCACCTTTCTCACTGCACTATCTCATCATCCCTAATCAAATGGAGAAGAGGTTATCAGTGGCTCTTCGCAACACAAACAAGCACTCTGGATGGTCTCAATGACCTAAAAAGTGATCCGCCTTCTATGTGGTAACTGTATTTTGCTTGTAGAAGATATCACAAGCTCCAGCGGAAGCCAGAGAGGTCAATCCCGCTTAATGAAAAGAGGTAGTTCTGCAAAGAAGTTCTAAATGCCAGATACCGGGTGATTTAATTTATCATACGCGACGGGTAAGCCCCGAAGCTCGGTGCAAGTATCAAAGAAAGGGGATAAATCAAGTATCAAGACTCAAACAATATCATCACATTCAGAACGCGGATCGTGAGAATTTACACTAGCGAAACTATCAGCGCCAATTTAAAGATCACTTTCATCGATCGGTCGACCGATTAGCCGTATGAATATTATTGCTTTTCGATGATATTCCGCTACAACCAAATCAGCTGGCGAATAAGATCGTGAGAAGACAACATTCAATGGTCCTTGCGGGTACATTCGCCGGCGATGCCCTTGACTATGTAATGTCCAAGCTGTAGATGCATATGATGGGCCATATTCTTTGACATGGTAGAAAAAGATTTATCGAGATTTTCGTGATTTACTTCAAGATGAACATCATTAAATTGCCTAGCAAATTTGAGAATCGATCAGTAAGATGTGAAGAGAATTAATTAAATAATCGGGAGAAGTATATTTCACGGTACAAGAGTATTATTTTATTCGATCTATGCAAAGAGGATGTGGCAGATATGGCATTGAAGCAATTGAGAAGTTACCCACCTTCTTCCTCGGAAAGGATCCAAGTTTTCAGGCCATGCCGACTTATAGGCGGTTTATCAAGGATTTTCACGACGCGAAACCATCGCTTTTAATTTGCTAGTCCAGGATCCCATTCGAATTTGACCCCAACGCGCATGCTTTAACGGGGCATGAAAGATAAGATCTCGGCCCGGCACCGCGCCGTGGCAGCGATTGGTCTTTTCCGCACTGAGTCGAGCAAAGATGTGCTTACCATGCGACTGGGGCGTGACGGGCCGTAAATCCAGAAAATCTTCGTGCGATTTATTATGCGCGTGACTTTCAATGACGCTTCAAATCAATTATGCCATCATCGAGAAAGAACTATTGGCCATTGCTCGCTGATAAATTCGTGCCATATTTGATTCTGGCAACAAAGTCGCGGTGGGGTGAAGGCAACGGTAATTGGCCCGCGCGGCGTAATGCCGGTAGCGATCGCAGCACAAACCCGCATTGATTCGGCGTCCTTCGCTGCGGAGTTCGGACGTAGAAATCAAGGACAAGAAGGGCACCGAAAATTTAGCGGCGCATCACCTTTCGCTTACTGAAGTGGGCCAGAGATGATGTTCCTGGTGAATGACTAATTTCAGACGAAACTTTTCTATCGAGACAAGAGGCGCCTGCTCTGCGTACTTGGTGGAACCATTTTGTAGCCAAGGTGATTCCCAGAGTTTAATTACTTCAGAAGAAGAGGGTTTTTCACACTTTAAATAACATTATTGGAAGAACCACTTTCGCGCACACTGTGGCTGATCGTGTGATAAGGAGATGTGTGCCCAAGATGAAATGTATAGTATTCTCCGAACTATCAAGCACACTCTACCGCGTGGTGACACTTTGGTGGCAGAACAAGAACAAGGTTCTGGCACTGGCCATATTACCTTCCCTATTTAAAGATGTCACTGCTCTACCGCAAATGTCAACAGCGGGGAACATCTCAGAAAAGGACGGTCACCTACGATCCCATCTGGAGGCAGTTGTTTGATTTACGGATCGATTTCAGCGACCATTTCCATCGCATAAACAACTGCAGATTTGTCGTGATTATGTCTCAAAGTGGTGGAAGCAATTCTACACACACCAATGATGCTATGTGGTGGCTTCAATTCCCCGCAGCAATATATTCGCTAAACTCCCAGCTTTTAACCGAGCACGGTACCCATTCTCGCAATAAGGTAATCGAGCAAGGTGTTGCAAAGTAATGGGTACGCCATCGTGACATCTTCGAAGATATCATCACAACCAACTGATGGGCAGGTATCCACCGCAAATCAAGTACATTCTCGAAAACTCGTCACGCCCAGAAATGGGCCCAAAAAGATGCACGAGCGCGCTCCGGGCATACCGCACCGCATTTAAAACTCTTCGGGCATGTCTCCGTCGTATCAGATATGGTAAAGCCCGCCATCTTCTAAAGAATCGGTTATCGTCATCGACCACCGCCGACAACCAAACATGGATGCGATATCAGTCGCAAAACGCCTACCCAACTCGAGCTGGGAGCGGAGTTCGGGGAACGAAGCGGCGCGGAAAACGATCGGCGCGAAAGACTAAAGCCAAACGACAAATACATCACGCAGAGTGAGTCACTGAATTACAAGTCCTTCATTCACTCTCGCCAAGTTTTTCCGAAATCAAAGTCTTGATGTCGGCCTTCACTAAGAACAGTCTTTTCTATATGATGGTTTCACACTCGAAAGGCACATTCACAAGCCGCCACACAACGCCAGTCATACCATGGAGGCATGTTTCCTCGCAGACAAGACAATTATCTTTGACAACGCAGATCGCAAGATAACTCACCATCGATATGTTGGGGTTCCCGAACACATTGAAACTGTATCGCTGAGCTAATGACATTAAACATAGCGCTCGGGAGGCAACCAAGCCAAACTTTATTTTAAGTTTACGCTTCATTGTTGTTTTAAATTTTGAATTTTAGCCGTGATCCATGATCATGGTTTCGCTGATTTATTAATTTCAGAGACGGAGGTGGTAGGTCCAAGGCTCGCGAGGGTTCAAAGTCCGCAGCGAAGTTTGGCAAGTGGAGAGTTCTCTAAAATTGAGGTTTTGGTATATAATTATCTGGAGACCTTTCTCTCGCCACGTCAGCGACGCGGAGATTTCACGCGACGTCATTTTTAAGCTTCACGACGCCGCTGACGTGAGATTTACCACCACGCCATTGAGTTTCGCCACTGCCGCACGCTGATTTTCAGCTCGCCACGTCACGCAGGATTCCACGCCACGACGCCAAATTTACCACGCCTGACATGGATTTTTCACGCCGCACGGGTTTAACACTCGCCACGCCGCTGACGCGGTATTCACGCCGGACGCCAATTTATGAAGCCTCGTCACGCCGACGTGGGATTTCACGCCGCGACGCCAGGGTCATTACCGCCACGCCGCTGACGCGGATCCCGCGACGCGCCGCGACGCCATATTTGGTGTTGTCTCTCACATCGCGACGTGGTCCCGCACGACGTGAGACCGGTTTAAACCAAGAATAGCCATTGGGCCTTCACCGCACCTGAGTCTCCCCAAACCCTAGCCTTCACGCACGCCTGAGCTCACCGGGATCTGGGATAAGAGATCTTCTCTTTGCTCACGAAGTCACCCACATGGCCGGTTTTGGACCATAGTGGCTTCTCCACCACCGTGCGTCCGATTCAGCTTGCATAGTCAGCAGGCTTCTTTATGTGTTTTTTGTGTAGCCTGCAGGCCCTTGTGGGCCGTCGTTAACTATATCCCAGCTAGGTTTTTAGTCCTCCTTTAGCCCTGATCGAGTCTTTAGTAGTGCCAGTTAATTTCGTCGCATATTAGTGTGTTTGTTATTTGGTTTAACTTAGATCCGCAAACTAAAAGCCGCTTCGCGAGTTTCGCCAACAGGCCCCCACCGCGATCGGCGCCTCGCTTTGTAAACGCCGATGCGCCGGATCGGCGAAAGGGCTAACAAAAACCATCCTTCATTAAGGAGAAGGGGTTTCACCACCGAACATTTTAGCAAAATTATCGAGTTATTGCGCAGCTGAAGCAACCTCACAACGCCATGAGCGTAGCTCGGGACTTTTACGCTACAAAACACAATGGCCCCGTGGCTCGTGGCGCGAGGTGGTCGACCACTACGTGAGTCATCAATAGCTACGGCGGCCTCGGCAGATAACCCGCCCTCGACGCCTGGCGAACTAATGTCGATGAGGCTATCCAGGAACATCGCCGTGGCAGATGGCGATCAATAGCGCTGGCCACGCAAGAATTTCGCGCCAAGCATTCGGGCCACATTCCGGCGGTGGCATCACTTATCACGCCTGAACACTAATAATGTGTGAGGTGACCGCCCAAACGCCTCGTCAACTACGCCATCTTGCTGTGATACCATTGACGCCAAGTGCCATCGAGGATGCCATCCTCCATAACCGGATGCAAACAACCGGGCAATCTTTTCGATATTTGGCTTCAGGCAAACAAGCCGGGTGCCCTTGACAACAATGTGAGGCCTCGCCACCCAATTGGGCACTATATCGGCCAAGCGGACACTGCGTCCTGCAACCCGAGGGGCCAGACCGCCGTTCGGGACGAGACTCCAGCCCAGACATTCGCTCACAGGATTCCTGGTGACACCCAGGAGGACATCGCTACCGCCTCGACTACACCACCTCCACCCCAAGAACAAAGACGTCCCTCCAATCCTTCTCGAGATGAGGACCCACATTTCCTCACCAGCGCTGACGATTCGGATGAGACCAGACATCGAACCTCGGCATTCAGACATGGAGTCGCTAAGAACATGATGCCACGTCAGTTAATCGCCATCATTCTACAAAGAAGAAGAAAGATGCGATAAATTTAATTATATACGTTCTTGGCTTCAACAGCCACTCACACCATTAATCGAAGATCACGTGAGTCCCCACCTTCTAAGAAGTTATTTTAGCCAAAGGGGGAATCGGATCTTTCGTCGTGGCATTTGTTCTGACACTATGTCATATTATCATCATTATTTGCGTTGTTTTAGTTTAGTAGTTTATGATTGTTATTCAGATTCATGTGTTTGATGCAAATGTACAACAGGTAGTGTTAGTATTTGTTTGAGTTATTGTGCATCAAGATATTTGCTTTACGTTATATTTAATCGTTATTATTTGTTTGTTGAGATTCATAAAGAATATAGTAATTGATCAAGAAATAAATGAAAATCTGAGGACCATTTAGATTGGAATCAATATATAGATTTGTCTACGTAATATATTTATTTGATGCCCTACTGATCAATTAGTGGTATACATGAACCAATTCTCGTAGGTCAAGAAACTAATTTTAAAACCTACCCACTCACACCAGTGACGATCGAAAGATGCATAAGCACCAACCAACTACTAAAGTCGACCAAACTAGGGAGATTCGAATTATCTGAAAGTGCGTGACGGCACCTAAACAAAAAGAGGATTGGCACGAGTCTCAACCCAAAAAGAGAAAAATACAAAACATGAGAGTGGAGAAAAGAGCAAGAAATAAAATAGGCATATGCATAAGAATAAGCGGATCATTCACCTAATCCCGCACAAACCGAGGGGCCTATCAAAGCCTAATGCCCCGAGCCAATGGGTCGAGTCATTGACTTCACGCCTGCTACATGGGATGTAAGATGGATCATTCACGCAACCTAGGCCAATGGTGGGCTGGAGTGTCTCTGGAAGCAAGCTTAGTGAACTTAATGCCCGGTGCCTTAACCAACTGGTGAGTCATCAATGATCCCGCCACAGAAGATCGGCCAAAACCTCGCACAGGTCTCTCCTGTACTTGTTTAGTAGCCACAGAATTCAGACATGCAGACATGAATAATTAAAGGTCTTAACCTGTCTGTCCTGACTTCCTTAACAGGTGTAACAACTGAGTCAGTACTTAACTGGCATATTCTGAGGTCACCACCATGAAAAATATTGGTTTGGGAAATCTACCATCGAACACTATGGGAGGGATGCACTACGCTTCATACCTCAATCGGTTACAAAGTTTACATCCATGCCTTTCCGATTAATGATCGAGCAAAACAGTGGGAGGTGAACCAATCAAACTGGATCCCATTTTTTCGGGCATAATACCGCCTGTGTGATATGAATGTGGGTCCTTGTTAGATGCTTCGCTGAAAAGGGGCAATTAAGTCTGGGGTGATGGAAAGCAAACACTGTATTATACTACGCTGGTTTTGTATTTACAAAGCGATTGGCAATATTTATAGAATAGTGATTTCTTACGTTTTTTGAGCTTGAATAAAAAGAATGAGGTTAAAGAATAATTTAAATTAGCTGATAAATGAGAGCATAAGAATAACGCCACGCCACTCACGCCGCTGACGCTACCAAGTCACGAATAAATAACAATGCAGTCAATCACCACTGATTGTTTATGATGTCGCACGTCAGACGCCACTCAAAACTGATCTGATTTATTAAAATTGAGAATGATTTGCATCAACAAGGCCGTGAGATTACTTAACTGGAGAACCCAACACTACTTCCAAGGATCCCCTGACTTAAAATGGTTTTCACGATGTTTTGACTTAGTTTTGGGATTGCATGAGGATTGTTTCATACATGTATTTTGCTTTCCCTCCATAGTTCAAACTCATTTTCTATAATATGATCAACTCATTACATAATGATTAGAACTGAACTTTCTCCATGTTAATCAACTGTTGTTAATTTATCACATCCTTCTATAATTGCATGTTGAACGGCGCGATAATATCCAATATTAATGATAATTAACTCAAGATCCAGATCATATATTTATGTATTCAAAGATCCGTGAGAAATTTTTAGCCGATTCTGCAATAGAGATATTCGAACCCGGCTACATGGTCAACATTAAGCATTTCGAATACCGAGTCGAGATAGAGATATACTGACTCATTCACCAAATAGCTTAAGATACCTCAGAGAGATATTCTGAGGCAAGGATCACCTCGCTGATTTATATGTTATAAACAATTCCAATTACAAACATCTTAGAGAATAATCCATCAATGTATATGGGGAGATTTAAATTCCTAGGTTCTGAATATTATCAATCTGTCAAACACAGTTTAAGTTACAAATATACTTTGAACTCTCTTGTAACTATTTATTCATATTATCTGAAAAGTGACCTGTAGTCAACCCATCTTTTCCCTTGTGGATCGATACTTTATACTGAACACTGAGACATTTTTATTTAATTTCAAGATTCTGTGTGATTCATTTTATACACCGCTGCTCACTGGCTGGGCCACTAATCAGAGGAAACAAACAAATATAAGACTGCTAAGGATGTAAATTTTGAGTCACAATCAGGCCGCGAACCCAGTCTTTACCGGCAAAGACACGTACATTTAGAAGATACACTAAGCTTGCAGCTGAAGTTGGCCGCACTCATAGAAGGAACTGACGGCATAGGGCGACAAGCTTGCCTGTCATGGATTCAGATTCACCCAAGATTACGCCTCTCTTTACTCAAAAAATATGTGGGCACAGAACCAGGGGTCACTCCTGATCTACCCACAGTTACTCAAGAGGGTGCAATGGTGTTGGAGCCTGAAAGAATTATCAACACCTTCCGCCATGAAACAAAGCTGAAATTAATAGTGAAGCCTCAGTAATGGCGTCAATTACCACTTGAAGAAGCAACCTGGGAAAACATCGATAAGACTACGGAATACTTCATCGTAATTATACAAGGGTCCACTTGATGTGAGGATTGATGAAATTGAGGCCCAAATAGAAAGAATAAGAGGAATCCCAAATATTATGGGATTCAAACGGCATGATCTACGACCACTACGAGCAGAACCGAGTCTGAGGGAACGACTATAATATTGTTGCTTTGTCCCAGATTGCCAGTAGTCTGGGGCTATTTTATTTATCGGGAGAAAGCTCCATGGCTGCGGTGATCAGTTGACAACTGAGGCCGCTTTCTAAATAATATTTGCATGAAACAGATAGATAATTTTCTTATTTGTATCACTCATTTTCTTGCCCAGAATTGAGAACTCTTATAAGCTCTATCAAATTCATCACCTTCACGTGAACTGTGGTTTGAAGTGGAAAATGAAGTGGTCTGAAACATTGAGGGGACCCTCGTCAAACTGGCCATGATAAGGAGCTACAACCATGATTCAGTCGACATTCTCCAACGAATATAGTACAAACAGGGAGGGTGACTTCCATTATTTAAACAATGTAACACGTCGATCAAGGGATGGTGCAAGCTAAATATGGACGGATGTCGAAATCTCACGACTAACCTAGCAGGAGGGGGAGGTGTCATGCGGGACCACAGAGAAAGCTGGTTGTGGTTTGATCTTATTAGTTGCAATGAGGTGGAGGCTGAGTTGCAGCCAGCCATCCATAATAGAGGCTTGCAGTGGAACATGGACACATGCGCCGCGTCTCTCTCTTGCCTCCATTATATATATATAAAAGCAATGTGGAAGGGTGTGACTCTCTTACTGCTCTATAACTGGTTAGTAGCCAAGAATCCATCGCAGAAACTGAGAATGTGGTGGATGTCTCATGGCTGACTGGCGTCTATAAATCCAACACACATTTCTGGAGGCAATATGGTGGCTGATGCTATTACCTGGCTTCAAAAGTCAATGGCAACTCATGACCTTCCACCTCATATAAGGATCGAAGTTTGATAAATGACAAGAATAATGAGAAGAACGTGTTGTGTTTAGTGGTTTTTGTGGGGGTAGCCCCCTCCCTTGCATAAATATATATATATATATATATATATATATATATATATATATATATATATATATATATATTAATTTTATAATATACACAATTATTTTTAAAACTCCTATGTTATCAGAGAAATAGGTAAATATCAAATTATAAATATTTGAAAATCTTAATTACTAAGCTTAATTCCTTTAAAAATTAAATTAAATTTTTCAAACACAGAAAGCAACCTGATCAATCCCACACTACCTAATATTGCTGCAAACCTAAATGAAGTTTAGTTCACTCAATTTTTTCAGGCCTTTAAATTTTATAACCTTAATCCCAAAGATCTGACTGAAACAGCTTAATTTTTATTGCCACTTTAATGCTTTGATTACATTTTTTTAAACCTTGCTGAAAAGATAAAAAGAAGAAAAACAAAAACTATTTGATACTTTTTTTTTCTGCAACTAAATATATAAATTTTGCTTCTGCCAATTGGCAAAATTTCCTTTCTTTTCTTTCTTATGATATATAATGAAAAACCATTTATCTCCATTTGTTTAACGATTTTAAAAACTATATTTTTGAAAAGAACTCATTTTTTTAAGTTGTTTTAAAAACTGTTTTACAAACACTGAATCAAATAATAAATTACCTAATAAAAATAATATAGTTATTGTTTTTAAAACTTTTCTAAAAAAAGTTCAAAGAATATGAAAACATGTTTAGTTGATTTTAATATATATATATATATATATAATTTGAAAACACATAAATAATAAATTTAAAAAACAAAAACAGATTTAAAGAACTTAAGATAATATACTGATATTTAAAACAGTTTTAAAACAAATTTAAAATAATAATAAAACTTTGACACTTAATCCTTCCACACCTGTATGTGTAATGTTGTAACTCTGTTACTTAGTGTGTAATGTTTATAATGAATATATGTTCATCTGCCTCTGCTTCGCTCTGCCTCTGCTTCCAAGAAGGTTGTCTCCAACATCTAATCATCTTTGTTTTCCAGTACTGCCCTTTACTCTAAAATACTTTTTATAGAGAACGACAAAGCGGGGATAATCATATATTCCTTAAAGACATATTTTGATTTTTAAAATGATAATATTGGTATTGAAAGTTTTTTATGGGTTAGAATTAGATTTTCTTTGAATTGGGTTTTCAAACCCTCGTAATCGATAACTATTTATATGAAAATTAATTTAATATATATTGCCTTCAAATAATCTATCTTAATTAATAAACACTACATAAATATAATGACTCAATATGATGTAAGCAAGGTTGATGACTGATGAGTAAAATTATAAAAGAATACATATAAGAGGATCCATTCATTTAATGGATCAACATGGAGAAAAAGAAATGTCTAAATCTCCACCCAAAATTGTGTGATCCAAGGACAGTTTGCAGATCACTCAGGCTTCTGATCCTGTTCTAACACCGAATCGGGCGCTCTTACTTTCCACTTTCTCTCGCCCAGAGACAAAATTTTCTCGGTTTACGTCGGATCTCGCTTCGTCTCCTGCTGATCCATCTCTTGATCAGTGAACCTTCTGTGCCTTTCGTTTCTTCTCCATCGCTTTTCTGGTTCCCGGATAATTTTGGAATTTTCATTAGTTCTGCTTTTTCCATTTTGAGATCACGAATGTTTCCGCTCAATTAAGTAGTTTGACTTGAGCAACATGAAAAAGCTGTACTTTTATGATTTTTTTGTTAAAAATTATTTCTTGAGCTATCAACCAACAGATTTATGCTTGTTTAATGTCAGAAGATTTGACGGTGATTGGTTAATTAGAATCGGTACTGGTTACAGAATTATTAATTTTAATATATTTTTAAATGGGTGTTTGTAAATGAAGACAGATGAAGAATGATTTTTCTGATCTGTAAAGAAGTCTGAAGATAAAATCTGAGCTCTAGGCTAGTATTGATATCTTTGCAACGTTTCTTCAATTTACTGAAGATCTTGATTGATTTCAAAGGTCTGTATGGGAATTGATTTGTCAGCAGATTGCAAATTTTTGCACCTGAATAGAGAAAGGGTCATTGAAATGAGTAATGATAATCTATTCTTGTAATCTATAATTGATATTTATACTCAATTTTCCCTTCCGCTTGATAATTTTTCCAGAAGCTTTATTATGGAAATGGATTTTTAAGACTTTTTTATTCTTGCTGCAACAAACACAATTTATGAACGACTGAATAGCTAAATCAAATGTACAGGAAACATACCAGATTTACCATGTAAAGTAAACGTCGCCTTCCATCTTAACTGGTATCCTGAGTTTTGAGACTCAAATACACCGCAAGCGGTAGCTTCCTTACTGGGCTTCCTTGGGTCCCTTCTATTCAGACATTAAGACACCGTCAGACACGCACGCCCATGTTATGGTCCCGCTTCTCGACACCCTATGGTCTCCACCCAATTTTTTTAAAAGTTATTTTCAATAAAAAAATGTCTTAAACGGAGCTTTTATAAAGTTCTGTGATATAAAACATTTTTTTTCTTAAACAAATAATGTTTTGTAGACAGTATGTGGTGTTTGCTAACAAAATTTTATGTATAAGAAATGATCATTATTGAATGTTAAATTCATCAGAATTTTATTAACAAGATTTAAAAAGAAAAGAATGCCAAAACACATATTTGGGATTCAGATACATCCATCTTTTATCTTTTACGTATGAATTAGATTCTTACTGCTGAATATGCACTTCCATCACTGTCCGTTTTTCTTCTATATCGAGTGCTACTGATTATTTCTTTGAATTATTTAGTTGTATTCATAAACGAAATTTCCATGTCTAAGTTTACGTTGATTCCATTATTTCCTACCGCTTCTTCATCTCAAAATTAACTGAACACCGTGGGTTATTATTTTGTGGTTCTCAGTGAATTGGATCCTAGTTATGATGGAGAAGGGCTGATTTTGGCAAAGTTTCATACAATGATGCGGCTAGAAGATCGCACATTGTTATTCAACTGATGGCTCTTTTCTGGTTCTGGGTTGCTAAATCAGTAGAGATGGTTCATACATCAGATTGGTTGGATGCTTTGTTAACTGGCTTTTAATACCTTTGTTCTACATGTTAATCATTTCACCGCTTTTCTTTTTGTTAACATGGTAAATTTTATCTAATTGGCATTTTTCTTCTGGTGATTAGTCTCTCAATAAACTAACTCTGTTCGTGTTCAAAATTAGAACAATTTTGGTGTAATTGGCTGATAAAGTTTTGCAAGGGTGATCGTTCCTGCCAAACACCTCCGAAACTTTGTTACACTTCTTTTGTTACATTTATAAACGGAGAGCTGCTATGTCACGCCCTTCCCTCTATACTTTTATGGTGTCAGTC
This sequence comes from Tetrastigma voinierianum, assembly GCA_016808115.1. Classification (NCBI taxonomy): domain Eukaryota; kingdom Viridiplantae; phylum Streptophyta; class Magnoliopsida; order Vitales; family Vitaceae; genus Tetrastigma; species Tetrastigma voinierianum. The sequence continues at coordinate 21,928 of JAEQBH010008960.1, forward strand.
ATGTTTTTATATCCAAGACAACAAACACCTTCAAGAAAACTTTGTGTTTATCAGTATTTCCACAACATTTATATGTCGTACTTTATTAGTTTACTAGTAATTACATGTTATATGAGCAATTTTTTCCTAGGCTGAATTACAGTTCTGCAATTCTTTTCGTCACTGGCTTTGTAGTTCATCCATTTACATGAATTGATTTCTTTATATTTCATGCTTGAGACCTATATTTGATAGTTTTGCACAGAACGAATGTGTTAAACTACTAAAGAATCCTATCTTCAAAGCTCTCGTCCTCGAAGATTCTTCCATGATCATTCTCTCAAAAAATTCAACGCAGAGGTAAACCACCCAGGGGTAAAATTTTGTTGTTAATTGTATATTCTGTGGTTGCTTTTGAACCTTTTATTTTCTTTTACCAATTTGGCAGAAAAAGATGCAGAGTGAGTTTTCTGGCCTTATAAATGTAGCAGAGAGGACATCTGGTCTGTTTTTTTCGTATGACACAAATTTAACTCTGAGGTGATTTGTTTAACCATCTTAATAGCATTTTCTTCATTGTAGGTGTGTGTGTTTGTGTGGCCTGCTTACATGCACATGTGCAAGGTCATACTCCTGAGTTTTGACCAGTAATTTAGCTGAAGCTGCCTAGGTCTAGCACTTTTGTGATTCACTGATCTTAAAGGGTCTACATTGTTCTTTTGTACATATGGCTCACTAAAGCTTTAGGTAGTGTAAGCCTTGAAATTGACCAAAACCAGAGCCTGAAAGCCTTATCCCAGTGCTTTAGAGTCTGGTTTACAGATCAAATTGTGATTCATCAAGGTTTGAGCCGAAAACACGTCCTAGTAGGTAACTAAAGGAGGAGGAATGTGTGTATTTGTTGGAGTAATATAAGAATTGAAAATTCAATCCAATGAAACTCAATAATCTTCTAATCCTTTTTAACACAATTAAAACCCTATAAGAAATTAGGAAGATCAATGATAATCCACCATATTGAGAGTAAGAGATTTTTATGTGGAAAATCCCTACATTGACTATGGAGATAAGAAACCATAGGGCTAAGACAATCTATGATATGAGATCATTTTTTTTACATATAGTTTTGCGCACCTTTAATGCTCTAATGGATTTCCCTCAGCCTCTTAGGGGATATATAGGTCTCTTAAACAACCTAGAGTTTTTTCAAAGAATGTTTGAAAGTTTTTGGGAATGGTAGAGAAAGTTAGGGTTTTTGAATGAGAGCGTCCAACCCTAAAACACATTTGAGTAGTCTATATATAGGTCTAAGAGTCTATAATGTTGGAAACAGAAGTTTCTTCAAAGCAAAACTTCTACTTTTCAAATGACTCAAACACGTATCTCATTACCAAACTTCCATCCAACCCTATCTTACAAAAAACTAACTTGCCTTTACACACATTTTCAGACTTATCTTGTTGGTTGATTAAATGATAACCTTAAATCTTCAATGAAGAGTAAGTTACTGTCTAAAAAGATACTATGAAGAGTCAGTTACTGTCTAAAAAAATTCTATGCTAGAATGAAACAAAACAAAATTACGAACAACATAAACAAAACATAGTATCCTAACAAAGTTTATTAGCAGCCACTACTCAATTCCGGGTTATCCTTCTATGACTTTTAGGATGCCAGTTGGTGTCAAGGGAGGAGCCTGACCATTCTTGAATGCCAGTGGGTGTTGGGAGAGGAGCTTTCAAATAACTATTTGGTACATAGGAAAACCTACGATTTAGGATATAAGTCTTGAACAATTGAGACTGTCCTTGGAAAGCAGTGGTAGAGCATTTGAATTGTTGAGACCATTCTTGGAAAGCAGTGTGTAAAATTTGAATATTGCTTTTTAAAGTAGCAAGTAATCACTTGACCAGTTGGCTATTTTATTTGGTATCTATTTCACTTGGTTGTATAGTGATTGCCTGCAATGCAGTAGGCTAACCTAACTTCATTTTGTTGGAGGTTAGTCTAACCTAGGGGTGGTAATCCATGTTCAGGGTTGTATTCTCATTGTATTAAAAGCATAAGTATATAAAATGGATCAATCCAAGCGAGATATTGGTTGGTAATAATCATATTGAAAATGCAAACCTACAAAAAAAAATGTTTAATAATTAAGATATCAAATTCCGTTAGAAAATCAATCTTCAATTTTTATTGAATGATCTTTACTTTTCTTTCCCACGTTTTCTTGGTATTCAAACACAACATGTTTTAAGCATTTTTAAGAGCCATAGGAAAATTACCTTGGATTTTGTTATCATCTAGATACAGTTGAAATATGAGAAAAAGGAAAACTATGCATTTTCTTTTTAAATAAACATTGTTTAAACATTTTCTGGAACAATGAAAAAGCTTTTCTCCTTTTTACTATTTTATCATTTATAAATAAATAACTTTGATCTTATCTTGGTAACCAAACATGGATAGAAAAGAACTATCATAATTGATTTAGAATAGTTTTGTTTTCTATTTTTAGCATTTTTACATTCAAGAACAACCAAAAACTATTTCAATGCAAGTTATTTTCCTTTTTCTTGGCATTTCTACTTATAATATTCTCTTTTTCATTTGAATAAAAAATGATATTGTTGAAGTGCCAAAAAGGGCAAACCAAAGTACACATGACATACACAATGATCTCTAGAAGGCATAAATATAAGAAGACAAGGGAAAATGAAAAACTACTCCATTCCTCAACAGTACCCAACTAATCAATGAATTTAAATAAAGACTTTAGTCCTTTAACTATATACAGCTTGGTCCATAACAACAAGTAATAAGAAATAAGGTTTTGAGCCTTTGGTTAGGAAACTCCTTGCTATCAAAGAATCTTTTAATTTGCTTCTTCCAAATTGTCTAAAAGAGGCAGAAAGGAGTTGCTTCCCACACTTTTTTTTTTTTTCATTTTCCTTTCAACAAAGGGGTCATGTGACCCTAAAAATAAAAACTACCATGAAATCCTTGCGGTGTCACAATGTAACAAATTGTGGTTAACCGACTCATCTTGGATATGAGAAAGGAAACATGTATTAAATAATTTCCTACTTTCTCCTCTGTAGCTAATCTAAGATTCAAAGCTTTTCCCTGAGACACTTAAAAGCAAAAAGACTCGCTTCCAAAACCCTCTTATTAGAAAAGGCACTAAAGGCTCTAGAATGAAGAGACTTGATGCAGAAAGTTCCGACTTTTTATCTCTGACCAAATCACATTATCCTCTCCTTTCCCGTTCACTACTTAACTTGTAGACTTAACAAGAAAAAACACTCTACAACCTCAATCTTCTAATCATTTAGATTCTTAGAGAATTTAGGAATCCAAACATCTCTTCCACTTGATTGAATCCATAGATCCTCAACTCACACTGCTTTTGAGCTATCTATGATAATAAGGAAAAAGAAACTCTCAAAGGCTCATTGCCACACTATATACTATAATGAGAAAAGGAGTTCTCGTATTTCATTGATGAACAATATATGAGAGTACACTTATATATGCATGATAGAAGAGGATAAGAAAAGAAACTGAATAAGGCTAGGATAAGGAAACCAAATAAGACTAGGATAAGGAAAAAAAGGAAAAGAATATAAAATAATAATTATATGATGTTCAACACTCCCTGTCAAGTTGGAGCATACAGGTCATATGCACCAAACTTGTCACAGATGTACTTAATCCTAGGACCTTTGAGAGACTTAGTGAAGATGTTTGCTAGTTGGTCATTTGAATCGACGAAACTAGTAGCCACGCATCTTGATGCATCTTATCTCTAACAAAGAGAATGCTTGGTCCTCTTATGGAAAACTGGGTTCAATACAATATGTAGGGCAACTTGATTTATCACAAATGAGCTTCATCTGTTCATCCTTCCCAAATCTTAACTCATGGAGAAAATGTTTTAACCATATGAGTTCACATGTTGCCAAAGCCAGAGCTCTATACTCAATTTCAGCACTAGACTTGGCTACTACATTCGACTTCTTACTTTTCCTGGATATTAGGTTACCTCCAATAGACACATGATACTCTGAAGTGGAGCGTTTGTCTGTGGGTGATCCTGCCCAGTCTGCATCACTATAGCCAATTTAGGTATGAGCTCTATTCTCATACAACACACTTCCCCTAGTGTTTAACATAATGGAGAATATAGATCACAACGTCCCAGTGGGCCAGTGGCTATCAAAGGGTGGTTGTAAGAACTGACTACTCATACTCATAGGGAAGGAAATGTTTGGCTGGATGATGGTGAGATATTTTAATTTACCTACAATTCGTCGATATCTTCTTGGATCTTGTAGAAGCTCCACCTATCTTAGTACAAGTTTGACATTTGGATCCATAGGAGTGTCCACAGGCTTGCAGTCCAACATACCCATTTCTTCCAAGATATCTAAGGTATACTTCCTCTGAGAAATAACCACATTGGAATTAGATTGAGCTATCTTAATGCTTAGAAAGTACTTGAGTTTCCTCAAGTCTTTTGTCTGAAAGTGGCTAAAGAGGTGCTGTTTTAGTTTCCAATTGCCATACTAATCATTGTCTGTAATAACAATGTCATCCACATAAACAACTAAGTAAATACTTTGCCTCGAAGAGGTATGATGATAGAAAATTGAATGGTCTATTGTGCTTTAGATCATGCCAAACTCTTGAACAACTAAACTAAACCAACCAAACCAAGCTCGAGGAGATTGTTTCAAACCATACAAGGAAAGGCGTGACCGGCACATCAACTAACTCCCCCCGAGCATTATATACCTTTTCAAAACTTCCCCCTCTTCCCATTGCCCTTAGAGAAGGTGACTCTACCATTGACGACCTCCCTCAATCTCCTTATGTCTTTGATAGCCCAACCTTATACATCTCTCACTTCCTTACAAGACTACCCCCTTTTAAATTTGTATTGAATACAAACAAAACAACCTACTTTGGTAAACCTCCAAGCATCAATTCTATTTTTAAAGTAGGGCCTTCTTGAGTACGGAGAGATGCTTAACTCCTTGTCCCCTTTCTTTTATCTAAACTAACTGTAGCACAATTTAGTAAATGCAACTTTCCTCCTAAAAACTCATTGCCTATAAGAAGCCGTTTTGAATTTGCTTCAATTTCAAACTTTCTACCTTCATAACTATGATATGAAGTATATGGGCAAGCTAGATAAATTACTAAAAATTAGAGTGAGGCTCTCCCTTTTGGAAATATATTGTCTTTTCTATGTTGCCAATCTTTTACTAAGCCTTTCTTCAATCCATACTAAGCTGCCAAAGAAAGCTAACTCATCCAAGTGTTTTTGGTCCTGCCCACTTTATTTTCTCAGATAACAAACAAAATAAAATTAAAATTAAAAACAAAGTTCATAGCTTCAAACTATATATATATATATATATATATATATATATATATATATATATGTAGAGAGAGAGAGAGAGAGAGAGAGAGAGAGAGAGAGTTTTCAGTTTCCTGTATTGACTTTTAGGTTATCAATTTCCTCTAGTTCTTTTGTCATCATTCATGGTGAAATACCTCCATTGATGCCTTGTGATGCTTCTGCTTTCCAGTGCACAACGATTGCATGATTTGGGTGATGAGTCCAAGCTACTTCCTCTTTGGAGACAGGTAAGGCCCTTTTAATGATGAAGCAGCAGATAGTTTTCTAAACTTGTCTATTAAACCAATAAAAATGGGTTCTGAAGTGGAGCCAACTTTGTTTCTGCTGTTTGACCCTGCATATATGTGCAACTGATGGTTTCAAACTTTATGTTCTTATTACTCATTCCTCATAGATGTTCCCTAGCTGTTATGATTTCCAAGTTGGGTTTTTCTGCTTCTATTATTTATTTACTTTGACTTATGTCATCATACATTTGAAATGTTCTTTCACAGGCAGACCCTAGATTTCTCTGGAACAATTATATGTTGGAAGTTCTGATTGATAACAAGGTTTTTTTTCATTGCTAGCATTGTACTTATGTTATGTGCTCTGTTTTATTCGTTGCTTTTGGTTTGCAACTTATTGACTTCTGAATGTCTATATCATCTCCTATCTGCAGCTTGATCCATACTTGCTTCCTGTCATCCAAGGGAATATCCTTATCTCAGTTAAAATGTTTGTGATTTAGTTGTATGGTACTTGGGATGTTGCTTGTCATTCTGTTTGGAGTTAACCTTAACTGGATCTCAGGTTTTCAGTACTTTCAAGCAGCCATTGGAAAAGATATTATTGATATCACCTTGATTGCTCGAAGATGCACTAGGAGAACTGGTATGCAAAACTCTTAATAATTTTAAATATAATTTTATATTTAATAATATATGAATTATATATTTATGACATCATTGGTTCGATAGTGGTTCGACCACTGAATTGTGAACCCATTAACTTTTCGGTTCAGTTTTAAAACATTGTGGTTTTGCTTGGAATTGTCATCGAAGAAGTGTTAACTATAGATCAATTAAAAGGAGGGTTATGCTAGCCAACAGGTGCTCCATTTGTGAAGAAGTGAAAGAAACAATTGATCATCTCCAACTACATTGCTCAAAGGCTAGAATGTTGTGGGACATCATTTTTTCCCTTGTTAGGGTTAGGTTTTTCCTTGAAAGTTAGAGAGGCACTTCTTTGTTGGGATGGTTATTTTGTGGGCAAGAAGTGGAAAAAGACTTGGATGGTAGCCCCCTCTATGCATTTGTTAGACTATTTGGCTTTAAAGGAACAAAGTTGCATTTGACAATGAAGTGATTTTGTTTCATAGGATGAAAACCTCCTTTCATTGTAATTTTTGGACTTGGACAAATTTATGTATAGTGGACAGACCTAGTTCCTTGCTTGATTTTTTGGTTTGGATGGGCTGTAGATGCGGGTTGGTTGGTTGTAGATGAGGGTTGGTGTTTTGGTTTTTCTATATTTCCTTTTTGTTCCCCCTTTGTTTGGGCTACTTTTGTATACTTCCCGTATGCGTTAGGTTGCCTTTTTGGGGCGCTTTCTTTTTGTTTCTAATACAATTTGTGCTTTACTTATCAAAAAAAAAAAAAAAAAATTGAATGATAGTTTTTTAATTGTCTTTTCGTGTTTGTATTATTAATAATAAAGTTGTATTTCTTGGAAGGCACTCGGATGTGGAGGAGGGGAGCTGATTTTGATGGGTATGTTGCAAATTTTGTGGAAAGTGAGCAAATTGTACAGTTGAATGGATATACAGCATCATTTGTACAGGTATAAGCCCTTTTGCATTTATGTGATGATGCTAACATAGGACAGTATTGTTCTTTTCATTTTTTAATGGGAAACACCGAAGCTGACACAGTCTAAATATTCAAAAAGGCACTTTAAGTTTAGAATGTGTCACTGACCTGAGATACTTTTGATAGAGGTGCCATGGAAAAAATTAGTGTTATGATTGCATGAGTGTCTTTGCTCACCAACTGATGGACAGATAAGAGGAATGGTTCTGTTTTACAGATCAATCTTAGTTAATTTCACTCACCTTCCTTGGAGTTTGAACTATATATATTTAGTTACCAGTAGTTTGAATTTTGGTTGAATAACTGCCCTAACCTTTCGTTTTTTTTTTTTAAATTTCATTCACCCCCACTTTGAGCAAGGGAGATATTTGATTAAATTTTAAACTAATGGTGGGTAATGGCCCAAACATCATGGGAGGTAAATGAAATTAACTGCTGTTTATTTGTTGATATAAGGCATTCTAATCTGTATTGAACAAAGTACATATGATAAAGTATATGAAAAAGAATAGTGAGTCTTCAATAAAAAGGGAGTGGCTGAATTTCTCTATATATAATATGTTAAGGATTTCCTAATAGGACTTGGATTCTTTTCCTTTTTCTATCCCTCTTTAGTTTCCTTATTCTATTCTAATTTTGTTTCTATTTTTTTGTTGTTTCCTTTTCTCATCCTTTTTTGTTGTGTATAAATATGTGTAATCCTCGTATTCCTCATTAATGAAATTCGAGAATTCCTTTTCTCTTAACATAATAATATATCTAAAATTTGCCTATCAAGAGGGGACTCCACGATAAAGTGATTTGAAATGAAGGGAATGAGAATCTCTTTATTTCAAAAAGTGCAAAATTTCTCTTTTTAGATGGGTATAGTAAGTTTCAATGAGAGTTTATGGGAGTAAGGGTGGGGACGATGGATAGCATTAATGTAAATATAAATATGTAATCTCAATAAATAATAGAAACTCTCTCCGGATTGCTAACAAAATAGTGTCTCAAGCATTGTTTGGGCTTCATAATGTTTTCTTGATACCCAAAGCAGGTATTTATAAATGCCACCCCACTTCCCAACGAAAATGAAAAAAGGAAAAAGGGAAAATCTCTCCTTCAATTTCTCATCTGAATCCAACCTAAGGTTTTTCTTCTTCTTCTTCTAAACCTGCTGGAATTTTCAAATTTGTGGTAAACTAAACATGACACATTTAAAATATGATTGTAAGGTTACATCCTGTTTGATAGACCAAATGTGATATGAAAACTTTTCTTGTTGCATCTCGGGATGATTCACTTTTGCAGCAATATTGTAGACTGTATCATACCTTCTATATTTGCAGCCCAAATTCCAAGAGTAGTCTTATTGATCAATGTGAAAGGGACAAAGTTTTATAATATTTTAGAAAGATTATAAATTTAATGCCAGTGGCAGCATATGTAGATAACTGATATAGCTTCTGTGGATAACTGATATAGCTTCTGTGGATAACTGATATGGACTTACATTTTGTACATATATGAAATCCTTTTGGTTTCATTTTGCAGGTTCGAGGGTCAATTCCATTACTCTGGGAGCAAATTGTTGATTTGACATATAAACCTAAGTTTGAGATTGTGAGACTTGAGGAAGCAGTGAGTGTTTTAATCTTCTCTTCTTCTCATGGGATTGGTTTGTTGCTCACTTAAAGTTCCCTATGTTTTAATTAGCTACTGCAATGAACACTTTCTGCAGCCTCGAGTGGCTGAGACATTTTGGATCTGAAAAGATATGGGAGTGTTTTGGCTGTAGATCTTGTCAATGGGGTACACATCCTTTTTTTCTCATGCCTTCTGCTTTTATAGTATAACACATCTAATTTTGTTATCTTGAAGGCTATGTGTACATGGTCACTTGATGAACTCTTATGTGTGTCATATTTCTTGCTATGAGCACAAAGACATCTATGGTAGAAAAACCATTATCACTGGATATGATTTGGATTCAGTAATAGTACAATGCTTTGATAAACTCTGGGGCCATTGGAAAGTCATGCAAGATTGTAAAAGTTGAGATGACACGAAAATTGCACGGATGATTTTGCATACAGATAGTGCAAAAAATATCAAGGAGAGGAGCATATAGGGTCACTCTCAACATTCTGGAGTTTTGACAGAACCAAGGAATCTTTGATATGATTGCGCTTATTAGGCAAAAATTTTATGATCTTATAATCTCAGTTAGTGTTTATGTTTTTGCTGTGGGTTTGTTCATGTGTCATGTGGAACATCCTACACTTACTAGTGACCTACACCTAAAAAGTTATAGTCGTGACTTGTGAGCTATTCACTGTTAAGCTACCTTTATCTTGTAACAGGATGGAGGTGAGGGACGTGTAAGTGAAAAGTTCGCCAATGCAATGCAGCACATTGTGAGTGATGATGTAAGGTACAATGTCCCCTCCTGTGACCTTGATATTAATTTTTTTCTCTAATTTTCTTTCATTCACCACTAAGAACTACTGTTTGATGTAGATATCTGCACTTTGATTTTCATCGAATTTGTGGGCATGTTCATTTTGAGCGCCTCTCCATCCTTTATGATCAGATTGTCGATTTTCTCACCAAAAACAGGTATTTTCTCTTTTGAAATAGCTAAAAGAATGTAAACTAGGCTTGATAAATGTATTTGGAGATTCTTTGCTCGAACTGTTCATATCAGATAATTTTAGATATTGAATACTGACTTCGCTTTATCTCTTGACTTTCTGCTTTATGTATTGAAGATATGCACTTTTTTGGAAGAGAGGATATAAAACATGGGTCGCAAACATTGTAAGAGTTTGTTAGGAAAGATCTTGTGCATTGGTATACTTTGTTACTAGGGAGGATGCAGACATTTTGGTGTCTCATATGGACCCAGCATGGATGCGTGAAGTTTTTACTGACAACCTCCAAGATATTTTGTGCTGAACTATGGACATAACATGGGTGTTGAGAAATGGATAAACAACCTATTTTATGACCAAAATTTCATAAGTAGGAGTGCCATCTTTACTTTCCTCATAGTTGGGTTTCAAACATAAATAGTTTGTGGTTGGGTTGACTTTCTCTCCCTACAAATGGTTTCTAGTCGAGTGATTTTTCTTTCTCACATCATTAAGTTTGCAAAGCACTACAAATTCCTTACAAGAGATTTGAACAATGACATTTGGCACATTGAAAGGTTGTTTTACAAGAGATGTGATGAACTCTCAACAACTAGCAATTGTTCTATGATTTTCAATCCTAACTATTGTGTTTTTCGTTACTGAAACTCGAGGAAGATGATTGGCAGTGATGCTCCGTTCTCTCTCCTGAGAGCTGAGGGGGCTCACCATGCTCCTCCCTCGGCAAAGGGGAGGGAAGACGTGGTTTGCTTTCGAAGCAAAATCTTTCGAGATTAAGGTTGAAGATACAAAAAGAGGATTGAGAGGTTGCATCTGGGAGAGAAGAAAGGGGATTACTTCGTGGATCAGATTTGGAGGACACAGTTTAATTTGTCTATTGACGGGTTTGGAAGATTGTGTTAGGGCGACCAGGGATTCAACTTGGGAAAATGTTTGGGAAGAGGATGGAAGGCGATACAAATTGGAAAAGGGCTCTAACCAAGTGGGTGTGTTCATCCGTTGCACGGTAAGGGACTTTGGGGGAAAAAGCTACAACCTGATGTTCCCAGAAGGAAACGGCATAGTCGGGGGTTGGAGGATTTTGGCCGAAAAATTGCGTCAGTTAGGGGTAAGATCCAGTGAAGAAATCTGAGAGAAGAAGGTCGAGAAGGCGAGGGAGGAGAAGCGGAGAAATACGAAGCCGCGGGGCTGTTGAAGTCGATTCTCAACCCTCTAGCAGAGGTTCGTAAGACAGAGAAAATACTTGATGGAAAAGTTGTCTGCGTCAAAGTTGGGGAAGAAGAGGTTCGGAAAGTTTGGGATCAATTTCTTGCGGTCTGGTCGGGTGGTGGGGCTCGGAGTCAGCTCGGGTCCGGGGTCGAGTCTGTAAGAAGATGGGCGAGGTTGCAGTGGAACATCAAAAATCCTCTCGCTGTTGTTAGTCTGGGAAGGGGCCTCTGGCTTTTTGAGTTTGAAAATAAAGAAGAGGTAGATCGAGTGTTAATGTTTGGGAAAAGGCGTTTTGGGACCAACTTGGTTCACCTAAGAACTTGGGAAGAAGACATGGGATGTAGTAACCAGGGAATCGCAGAGGAGAAAGCTTGGGTGAGAGTAGTGGGACTTCCAGTGCATCTGTGGAGTAGGAAAGTAATGGAGAAAATCGGAGATGCATGCGGCGGATTCCTAGCAGTCGACGAAGAGACCGATAGGCTCGGCGAGCTGGGGTGGGCGAGGATTTTGGTAAAGCTGAAGAAGCCTGATCTTCCGAACACAGTGGAGGTGGCGCTTGGAGGAGGGAGGTTTGGGGATCTGCGGCTATGAATTAGGAATTGTCTCACTACATTTAGCGATTATCAAGCCCGGAAAAGAAACCTCGTCTTACAGAAGTGAGGGGGCGTTTCATGTATTTGGGGGAGAGAAGTGGAGGGTGCGGAATCGAGGATGGCGCGGAGGCGTGGGTAATGACACCAGTCTCATCGGTCGAAGTCGCGGTGGTCTTGGTCGGTGTCTGAGGCCAAATCTCGGATCGGTTCTCGGGTAAGAGCCAAATCTCGGATCGGTTCTCGGGTAAGTTGTTGGGTAAAATTCCGAGTCGAATGTCGGGTCAGATTTTGGATCAGGATGCGAGGAGAAGGGCTGGGTGGGGCGCCCGGTCAGTTCTTCGGGGCGGGCGGGTTAAGGCTTAATGGCGTTTGGAGAAGCCCACGAGGCAAAATTTGGGCTGCCATCTGGACCAGTACTAAGGCCATATTTAAGGGCCCTTCGGTTATTCCGGCCCCACAGTCACGTCTTCTCCTATCAATGCCGAGGCGGAAGGGAGTTTGAACACCGACGTCGAAAAGCATGGAGAGGAAGCAGCAGTGACGAATCAATCCCAATTGCAGGCGGATTACCAGAGAATAGAGGCTCCAATGGTCGACCCGGATCTATTAAACAGGTTTGAGATTTCAATGCCTATTGATGAATTCCCTTCTCTCTCTTTTCGGCCGACCCGCGTGAGGGTTCTTCGAGAATGCAGGGGGCTCACATGTTCCTAGAAGAGGAGGTTGAGGTGCCGATGGAAATTGTGGAGCGAATGAAATGAAGGGAAGCGATCAAGAAGTGCGATAGTGGAATACGGGCAAGAGGAGGCATCGTTGTATGACCCTTTAGCGATGAAAGGGTATGGCGGGAGGATAGTATGTTGGTAAGTTCGGTGAATTTTTGGGATTTGCGGCGGGGCTGAGAATCGGTGTGTGAACTCATGCGGCCCGAATGGTGAGAAGCGGGCTAAGGATCGAGAGAGAGAATGGGTCGGGCCTTTGCTTCTAGGTGTGAACGGGAATTGAAGAAATTGGAATGCACGATAAACTACGGGGGGCAGAAAAGTGGGAAAAGTGCAAACAGAGATAGGGGGAATTTTTTGTTAAAGTTAGGATGTCGATAAAAATATTATCGTGGAATGTGAGAGGGGTGAATAATCCTGAGAAGAGAAAAGTGATCAAGCAGTTTATCAGGGATCAGAGGGTGGATGTGGTGTGCTTGCAGGAAACAAAAGTTCAAAATATGAACCGTCAGATGGCTCGAAGCCTAGGGGCAGGGAGGTTCTCAGAGTGGGTGATTTGGTGATGCTTCGAGTCATTTGGAGGCATCCTGCTTATGTGGGATAAAAGAATTTTGGAGGTCAGTGAGACAGGTGTCTTTGGTTTTCTTGCCTCCTGCTTTCGTTCGAGGAAATGTGGAGGATGGTTTTCGTTGGATATTCACAGGGGTTTATGGTCCAGTTTGCCCAATTTAAAGGAAGAGATGTGGGAGGAATTGGGGTCAGTGAGAGGGTTATGGGCCGGTCCTTGGTGTATTGGGGGAGATTTTAATGCATCTTCGCAGTAAACAACGAGGGTGGAAGACTACTCGGGCTATGCGCCGTTTAGGCTTTGTCATGACGACACAGGAGTGAGAGACTTGCCATTACGGGGCCTTTTACGTGGTGAGGGGCACGATAGCGGAAACAATGTCCCGGGATTGATAGGTTCTTAGTCTCGGGGGACTGGGAAAGTTACTTCAGTAGAATCATCCAAAGTACCCTTCCTAGACCAGTTTCGGACCACTTCCCTATCCTCTTAAATGGAGGAGGTATTAGATCAGGACCCTCCCCTTTCCGTTTTGAAAACATGTGGTTGAAAGCTGAGGGCTTTAAAGATCTCCTTAAAGGGTGGTGGCAAGGATTCAACTTTAAGGTTCTGAGTTCCTGCAGTGAAAATTTGAAGGTTTAAAAGCAAACTGAGTATGGAATAAGGAGGTTTTGGCAATGTGGGTACTAGGAAAGATGACCCTCTCTAGGGTGGTTTGTTGGGATAACGTGGAAAAGGATAGGGGCGTCTCTAGAAGAGCCCGAAGGGGTACAAAGCAAGGATGATACGAAGATGGTCTTTGTTAGGAGGCCTCTTGGAGACAAAAGTGAGAGCTTTGGCTTAAGGAGACCGAAATAATTTTTCCACAAAATAAAGCGAGCTTCGCATAGAAGGAGGAATGCAATAAACAAAATTAAAATTAATGATAGGTGGCTCACGAAGATATTGCCGACCCGGAAGGATTGTTGTGAGTTTAAGACCAATTTGTCGGATCCACGGGTTTGGCGTCCTGCTTTCCCACGTATTTCTTTGGAGGAGCTAGGAACAGAGGATGCTGACAGTTTAGAGCCGGAGTTTCGGGGAGGAGTCTCTGACCATTGCCAGGCCTCTCGTGGTGATAAGGCCCCGGGGCGGACCGGTTTCCGTCGCTTTGGTCCTTTTGTTGGGAGTTTGTTAAAGGTGAAGTGATGGAGTTCTTCAAGGAATTCTATGAGAAGAAGAAGTTTGTGAAAAGTTTAAATGCTACATTCCTAGTGTTGATTCCCAAAAAAGGAATTGTTGAGAATGTAAAGGATTACAGGCCCATTAGTCTGCTAGGAAGCTTATATAAGATCCTCGCCAAGGTGCTGGCAAATAGGCTAAGAAGGGTGTTGGACAAAGTGATCTCTCCATTTCAAAACGCCTTTGTCGAAGGAAGGCAAATTCTAGATGCTGCCTTAATCGCGAATGAGGCTGTGGATTCCATGTTGAGAAGGAATGATGGCGGAGTGGTTTGCAAGTTAGACATTGAAAAGGAAACATGATCATGTAAATTGGGAGTATGTGCTCACAGGGGTCATGAGAAGAATGGGTTTTGGGCAAAGATGGATATCTTGGATCTCCTGGTGTATGTCTACTGTGTCTTTCTCTATCCTTATCAATGGGGTTTCCGAGGGCTTTTTCCGAAGTACGAGGGGGATTCGGCAGGGGGATCCCCTATCCCCATATCTCTTTGTCTTGGGAATGGACATATTAAGCAGATTGGTAAACAAGGTTGTGGAAGGGAATTTCTTGTGCGGTTACAAGGTGAAGTGTGGGGAGGAGGCTGGAGGTGTCACATCTTCTCTATGCAGATGATACCCTGTTGTTCTGTAAAGATAATCCGGACCAATTGGCCTATTTGAGTTGGATTTTAATGTGGTTTAGAGCCCTCTCGAGAGCGCAAATCAACTTAATTAAAAGCGAGATTTTTCTGTTGGAGGCGAGGGAGGAATATTGGGATGCGACCGGCGGAGTTAGGTTGAGCCGGCTCGTTGCCTGCCTCGTGTTGGGCCCTCCCAGGGGCTCGCCTGAAGGTCGGTCGGGATGTGGGATACCATCACGAGAAGGTTCGAGAAGGAGACTAGCCCGGTTAGGCGTCAATATATCTCCAAAGGGAAGAGTTACACTTGCTCCCGGAAGCACCTGTCGAATCTCCCTATCTATTTTATGTCGCTTTTAGGATCCGGAGTCTCGTGTCGCCAGGCTCGAAAAAATTCGAGGACTTTACGTGGTGGAGATTTGGGAAAGAAGACTCATTTAATTGAGTTTGGGCCACGGTGTGTACGAGATAAAAAGTTGGCGGCTTGGGGTCGAAGCACACAATCTAAACAAAGCCTTGTTAGGGAAAATGGTTGTGAGCGGTTCGCAAACGACGAGAATTCCTTATGGAGAGACTAACAGAGCAAATTTGGGGAATCGCAGGGGGGATGGTGCTCCGGGGAAGTTAGGAACAGTTTTGGGACAGGATTATGGAAAGAAATTAGAAAAGGATGGGATATGGTTCGTTTAACTGCAAAATTTGTGGTTGGTGATGGGAATAGAATCAGTTTCTGGAAAGATGTTTGGGGGGGGGGGGATGAGGCTTTGTGCATAACTCGGCGTTATTTAGCTTGGCGGTTGGAAAGATGCGATGATTTAGGGAGATTTGGGATGATTAAATGCGAAGATTAAATTTG
This sequence comes from Tetrastigma voinierianum, assembly GCA_016808115.1. Lineage (NCBI taxonomy): Eukaryota > Viridiplantae > Streptophyta > Magnoliopsida > Vitales > Vitaceae > Tetrastigma > Tetrastigma voinierianum. The sequence continues at coordinate 37,606 of JAEQBH010008960.1, forward strand.
GATCCCTCGCTGTGAGCCATTATTGATTGGGAAATGAGGGAGGTGGTAAATTTTATGAAAATGATCCATCCCTGGAAAGTGGTCGCAAATAGGGAAGACAAGTTGGTCTTAAAAGGGGGTACGCCCAGCGTCTATTCAGTGAAGCTCTTGTATGAGATTTTGAATCGCTCTGAAGCCGAGACAACACCTTTCCCTGCCTTATCAGTTTGGAACACTATGGTCCCATTAAAGGTGGGTTTTTTTGCCTGGGAGGCGTCTTGGGGTAAAGTGTTGACTCTTGACCAACTCAAAGGGAAGATCTTTTATGGTCTGCAACTTTGTGAAGGAGGAGGAAACCCTAAATCTATGGCTGAGTTCGTGCTCGAAGGCCAGAATGCTATGGGATCTTATTTTGGCTATAGTGGGGTTTGGATGGGTCTTCCCTTTCTCAGTGCGACAGGTCCTCCTAGCTTGGCAAGGAACAAAAGTGGGCAGAAGGCGCAGAAGAAGAAGAGAAGTTTGGAGAGTGTGCATACGTGCCTTTGCAGGCGGTGTGGTGTGAGAGAAATAAGTGGTCTTCGATAATGAGACCTTCTCTGTCTGTGAACTAAAGAATTCTTTCATTTGTAGCTTGTGGTCTTGGGCCAACGTGTCTAGTGGGGATAGAGACAGGAGTATTTTGGAATTTTTAACTTGGATGGGGTATAGGTAATTGTTTTCGGGTTTGGGGTTTTTTTCTTCATGTTTTTGGTCCTTCTCGAGACTTTGGCCCTTTATACTCCTTGTGTATACGGGCAGCTTGCTGTTTTTGTGATCAATACATGTTTCTTTATCCATCAAAAAAAAAAAAGAAGAGAAGAATTAACTTTACTACCTAGAATTTTGAGAAAAAGGAGATAGCTTAATCTAATCCAAGGAAAGGAGTTTTGAAAGAAGGGAGCCTCAGAAGACTACTGAATCTGACATGAAAGATTAGAGCATCCTGATTTCCATTACATGAGGAATTGATAATAATTCAGAGTATAGACTATAGACCAACTCTTTTGTAATTTTTGGTCTTAACTACTATGTTTTTAACAATCGAATTCAAGGGAGATGATTAACCATGCTAAATTGAAGAATGAACTTTACTGCTGAGATACCAAGGAGATCCCTCAAGCTTAACAAATAAAGGGAGTTTAGAAAAGAGTATTATTCATCTATTAAATTGTGCATGTACTCCCTAATAAAATGTAGTAGAAAAACATAAAAATAAATATCTTCTGAGGTAGCCTAAGCCTTGATGTTTGATGGAAATTCCAAAACATTTTCAGGGAGATGTGGTCTTGATGGCAACATGCCTTATTAATAAGATGCCTTCAGAGGTTCTTAACTTTCGAACTCCTGTTGGAACATTGAAAAAATGTTATCTTCACCTATTTGTATTTAGTTTTTCACCATTGAAAGTCTTTAGAAATAGTGTCTTTGTTCATGTCCCTTGCAAAGACAAATTTAATTTTAATTGTTGAAAGGGATTGTCCTTAGATATTCCCTAAGCCAAAAAGGGCACAAGAGTTACCATCTAGTAATTGGTAGGAAATTTGTTATAATGGGTGTGAGATTTTTTGAATTGCATCCGCATTATACAAGACTAGCCTTCAAAAGGAGCAAATAGAAGTAGAAGATTAGCCACATACTTGGCCAATCCGATTAATAATACAACTTTGGACTATTCCAAAAAGGGGTAGAACTCGAAGAAGTCCTTGGTGATGACTCACAATGATAAGAAGTGGAGATACAAGTGTATATGGGAAGACCTTGTTGGTGGATGCCTTAATTCTTGAAGACAAAACCAATCAACAACTTTTAAATGAAGCTATGGTTTCTATACCCCTTGAATCTAGTAGTAATCCTTCCAATCCTATTCCAAATTCTACTTCTCCCTTTACTATTTATCTTGATATTCATATTGCAACTTGTAAGGGTCTTTAAGTGTTGCATCAAACACCTTTTGTGAATCAATTGGATGTTTTTGGGGGGACTTGTAAGGTGTTTACCTCTATATAATGTTGAAGTCAGTTTGGAAGAATGTTGAAGAAGCTCTTGCTAATCCGAAGTGGAAGAAAGCTATAGATGAACAAATGAACGCTCCAAAGAAGAATGGGAGAGTTGGTATATCATGGATTTACCCAAGGGAGAACACCTAGTGAATGCAAATGGATTTTTTCAATTAGATATGAGGTGGATGGTTCTGTGGAGAGATATAAGCTGCAGCTTGTGGCAAAGGGTACACACAACCAATGTATAGATTTCTGAGATGAATTTCTATTCTCTCTTGTGGATAATTACAATTGGCCATTACAAGAATTAGATGTTAAGAGCACCTTCTTAATTGGAAATTTAGAAGAGAGATCTATGTGGACCTTCCATTAGGGTTAGAGTGAATAACAGAAAGAAATGCAAGCTGAAAAATCCCTACATGACTTTAAAAAAATCATTGAGAACTTTGTTGGATGATTTGCTCAACAACTCTTGAAGTTTGGTTTAATCAAAGTCAAGTAAATCAAATTCGTTTTTTTAGAAGATCATCCACAAGGAAGTGACTATACATGATATCATTATAGCGGTTGATGATAGTGAGGAAATTTAAAAATTGAAAGTAAAGTTGGTTAAAGATTTCAAAATTAAGGATCTAAGTACTTTTTGTTCTTTTTTTTGAGAATTGCGATGGCCGAGTCAAAAGAAAGGATTTTTTATATTGTAAAGGACCTATGTCTTTGATCTTCTCATGGAAACTAGAATGCTTGGATCCAAACCTATAAAAATTCCTATTAATTTGAACCATGAGCTTCGATGTAGTTATAGATGGTGCTTGGTGCTCCAATGGATGTGAAAGTCTAGATGTGTTGGAAGATTAACGTGGGGAAGGTTCATCTATTTTCCCACGTATTAGACTTGATATTGTACTTTCTTTGGCGATAGTTCTTTTTCCTTAAGAACCTTACATGGAAGTAGTTCATAGAATATTGTAATACCTAAAAGTTACTCCTGGAAGAGGATTAATATTTTTTTTTCAAAATGGTCATATGGATGTGAAAGTATATACAAACTTTGATAGGGGTGGATCTATAGTAGATGAAAATCCCACCTTTGGCTATTGTACTCTTATTGGAGGTAACTTATTAACTCGTGAGGTAGATGCAGCCTATATGGTTGCCGCAGAACACGAAACTGTGTTTGTGTGGGATGAGGTATGTTGAGAGAAAATGAATTTTGTATTCTCATTAATTTACAAAAGGAGAAACATACATATTTACGCTCAGTGTTAGGAAGCGAAAAGGAAGCAAAGTTAGAGTCGATTAGGGTAAGAGAAGGAAAAGAATCCTAAATAGATTAGGGGATTAAACCACCTTAACACTTCCCCTCAAGATGGAGCATATAGGTAAAAAACACCAAGCTTGTCACATATATACTTTATCCTAGTACCTCTAAGAGACTTAGTGAAGATATCTGCTAGTTGGTCATTAGAGTTAATGAAAACTTAAGCGGTCGTATTGATGCAATGTTCTCTTTGATGAAGTAACCAATACGCTAGTTGTGCTTGGTCCTTTCATGGAAAACTAGGTTAGATGAAATGTCTGGCGGCTTGATTATTACATATAAGCTTCATCTGTTAAGTCAGCCACCAAATCTTAGCTCTTGGGGAGATGCTTGACCGTATGAGTTAAGTGTTCTTTAAGGTCATAGCTCGATCTCGGCAAGCACTAGATGCAGCTCTTATACATTTTGTTTTCTTACTGCTTCGAGGATATTAGTTACCTCCCAATGAACACGATGCCTTGATGTGAAACGTTTATACGTAGGTTAGCCTGCCGGTCACGCATCAGCGTAGCCATGACCTCTCTGTTCTCCTGCAGCCGACTCTTGACTGGTGTACTTTTGACATAACGGAGAATACGAACTGCAGCATCCCAATGGCTATCATAAGGTGATTGTAGGAACTGACTAACTATGCTCACAGGAAAAGAAATGTTAGGCGGAGTGATAGTGAGATAGTTCATTTTACCTACAAGTCTTCGATTTCTCCTTGGATCTCGTAGAGCTCCTCGACTTGAGTATAAACGACGTGCGATCCATAGGGTGTCATGGAAGCCCAGGCGGAGTGTTTGGTAAGCGGGACGGAGGGGATTAGGCCCAATTTTTGGGCTGAAATTAGTGAAGTGTAGCGTTTGGTAGATCTTGGGAGCCCGGCGTAGCGAGACAAAATTAGTGAAGGTGAGTTATTTTGTCTTGGTTTAACCCCCAATTAGTGGGTCTCGCCGGACTAAAGCGAGACAAAATATTTTATAGTTTTACAAAAAATAGTGTAACTAAAAATTTATTAACTATTATATTATCAAATAACTAATAATAAATACATGAAATAAAAAAATAGCTTAATATATTATATATGATATAATATATTATAAAATATAAATTTAACAATATATAAATTAGAATATATATTATCCTGAAAAATATATTATGAATTTTTTATAAATTATTTATTAAAAAACATTATAATAATAATTATTATTTATATTAAAATTATAAAAATAAAATAAAAAATTATTTTTTAAAATTATATCGGGCGGGGCTTATTATTATTATTTTGGATACATGATTCATATTGCTTCATTCGAATAGTTTCTATCCTGAAACCATTTCCCCAGCTTTAAAAATTACTATTAAAAATCTAAATACGCATGATCCCATTTGTGACTTATCGTACGAAAATCGGAAAAATTTCCGCTTGTCTCATAATTAATGAAACTTTTACGGAGTCCTTTAGATTTCGTGAGGCAGTGCCAGTATGATTCGTTTCATCATCAGATACAGAATTTTCTAGGCTTCTACGAACCCTTATGGTAATTTATTATTTTATTAACATTTTGCCATTTTGAAAATTTACGATTTTTAGTTTCTGAGTAACAATACTGAACGATATCGGTTGAGAAAATAAACTCAAACTATTAAAGAAACTAGATTAAATTAAATTAAGCTTGAATTGCCATTAAGAATGAGGTTGGATGGGAATCGAGAAATAATACATCGTTGCCATCCACACTCAGCACCTAATGTTAAAAACAAACAACTTAATACTTTCAATCTTGTGCGTCTTATTCGATATTAAGCTGAAAAAAATTCACTATTGACATTAAGTACAAAAAAAACAAACACCTTGTAGTAAAGTATGTACCCAAACGTAAGATAAAAGTCCGTAATTTTATCACAGGCGTACGAACATAGGACCAGTATTAAATTTATCCTTGGATCTAGTCAGGCGGATTAGTCCCGGTCAAGTACAAAATTAATCACTGTAATCACCGCATACCCAGGCATGGCCTTATGGTCCAGAACATGCAGGTTAATGCACTTGATATATCCAAGTATGCTTATAGAAGTAATCACTCTGAGATTGGTAGGCTGCGCCAGTCACGCAGAAAAAGCTGGTTTCCCCGAGTCTTTTGTGCGAAAGTGGGTGAAGAGTGTTGTTTGAGTTTACGGGCTCACAAATCCACAGTCCACTTCCCACTTTGTAATGACAATGTCATCCACATAAGCAATCAGTAAATACATTGTCGATTGAGGTATGCGATAAAAAAGCAGATAATGCATTGTCTTGGTCGTCTGGCCTGACAGCTGGTAAATTAATTGGCAGAACGGGGTGTTTCGAACCGTATAAGAAGGAACGACGTAATTTGCATGCAAACCGGACTCCCCACGACGACAAAACCATCGCGGTTGCTCCATATATACCTCCTCGGTGAGATCGCCATGAAGGAAGACATTCTTGATATCCAAGCGCAAGGGGCCATGAGCGCATAGCGGTATTAGAAAGAAGGTAGCAAATCTGGGCAAATCTTGGCCACTTAGGAGAAAAAGTGGCATAATCGTCAGAGCCATGTGTCGGAGTGTACCCCTCGTGACCGAGAAGCGGGGCGCTTAAGTCGATCCAGCTTGGCCATCGGGGTCCTGCAGCTTCAGTATAAACTCAGCAGTGATAGCGGGGAGACTTGCTAGGAAGGCGACAAGCTCATGTACCATTGGAGTAAAGAGCATTCATTTCGAGGGCGTTGCACATTCCATTCCGGATGAGAGAGAGCCCCTTGAATCTTTTAGGGAGTAGGAACGGAAAACGGAGTGGAAATAAAGCGAGTAAGGGTAAAGATAAATGACTAAAAGTTTAGAAATTATAAATAAGATGTGGGTTAGAAGTAGAGCGGGTACCTTTACGGATAGCGTGGGTAGATCATCGGGCCGGTTTGCGGGCCGGACCGAGGAGAGATGGCGCGTAGAAGATGCTTGATAAGAGGCCACATGGGAGGACGAGGACTGGGAGTATAAACCTGAAGTGGTTGAATCATTGCATTTGTAGGTGGAGAAGGGAAATTTGGAGATGGTAAGATAAGAGGAATAGATAAGACATCGGCACAGGGTGGCGTTGCGGAAAGAGATGGAGGAATCCTGAGAAGGTGACATCAACGGAGATAAAAATGCTTGATTAATGTCGGAGAATAACAACGATAACCCCTCTGAAGGCGAGAATAACCCGAAGACACACCCATTGGCTTTGGTGAAGTTTGTGTTGCCTTGGGTGAGAATATGAACAAAACATTCCGCGACCCGAATACGAGGAGGGAGAAGCGAGAGATGTTGAATAGGTAGTAAGACAGAATGAGAGATCTGATTATGCAAAACAGAGGATGACATACAATTAATTAAATAACATGCAGCTAAGATAACATCCCCCAAAAAACGTTAAGGAACCTTATGATGAAGGAGAGGAGTCTTAATTGTCTCGGCCCTAAATAAACGGTTTTGGCCAGCAGCCACTCCATTACGGTGTAAGCAAAAGATGATTGGTGAAGAATCTCATGGGAAGACATAAAAGAAGAGAATGATATAGATAAATATTCTTTTGCATTATCACTTCTTAAAATACGAATAGAAGTATTGAATTGAGTGCGAATTTCAGCATGAAATTTTTGAAAGATAGAAAATAACTCAACTCATTTTCATTAAAAATGGCAAAATGCGAGTAAGAATAATCGTCATAAAGTAACAAAGTAACAAAATCTTAAAGTAGGCCTTGAGACTTAGAAGGACCCCGAACATCGGTGTGAATGACTTTCGGAGACTTTGTCGGGGATCTAGCAGCTTTGGGAGCGAGACACGAGTATGTTTCGAGCTAACATGACTCACACTGAAAGCAAGATAAAGCCCAGAAAATGAGGAATCATTGAAACTTAGAAGGCTTGGATGGTAAGGCGACTATGGAGGAAGACTTAGGTAGGGTGATACAGGGCGGGTGAGTGAAAGAGGCCTTGTGATTCATATCTTTGTACTGATACGTCTTCCATGTACTCCAGTCTTGCAAGGTTATATAGTTGTGTGAAAAAGTAAAGTACCTGATGAAGGTCGTGAGTAAACTTACTAAATGAAAATAAGATTAAAAGGAAAATCAAGAACATAAAGTCTACAGGTAAAGAGGCGAGTAAGGGGAGGGGACAAGCTGAGTCAATGCCTTTAGCTATGGTTTGAGAACCATTAGCTAAGGTAATAGTGGGTAAAAGAGTCGGAAAGGTAAGAGAAGAAAAAAGGTCTTTATTATCAAAGATATGATCAAAGGCTCCAATATGAAGGATCCAAGGTGCAGATGAATGTGTAAGACAAGTAGAGTTATCGGTCTGGGCAATAGAAGCAATAGAGGAAGATTTGACTCCTTGAGTGAGACAAAGGTACTCCTCATATTCGTCGGGTGTAAGAATGACCCCCTAAGGTGTGGATGAGCTCCCTTGAGATAGAACTCGCTAAATGATCAGAAGACTGAGCCAAATGAGCAGTACGGGGAGGTTGGCCATATAACTGATAGCATCGATCACGGGTGTGTCAAACTGTGACAATATGTATATGCATTGGGGGCGTTGTCTCTACCTCAGGACCTTCTAAAATCCACCTCTGCGGAATCAACCGAGAATGAGGTGAAATCATCAGGGTGTCGATGTAATTTTAGATCATAGGCCCCGGGTGGCGAGTGGAGGTATGACCAAGTAACTAAGCAGAGCCTCGCTCGAAGTTTGGAATAATAGCTCCGGTGAATATACGTTCTGGATGTTCTCAAAATACGCCCGAGGGGATAGTAGAAGAATGATCATAAAGACTCGATCCATCTTTGGCGGTGAAGTCTCGAGTATTGGTAGATTTAGGCAAGATGAATCTGGAAGTTCATCCTTAAGGGTAGACATTCGTCTACCATAAGAAGATATATCCATACTGAGCTGTTTCAAATTACCAATGGAGGATATTACCCGGTAGAGACACTGAATATCATTATTGTATAGTTTCTTCACTTGATTCCAGAGAGTGTGGTAGGTTTTATTGGCCCCAATATTATATAAAGTCTTGGCATTAATAGATTGCTGGAGAATTTTGCATAGTAAAGCATTAGTTTTATGCCACTAAGGACGTTGATCTTCGGGGATATTTTTGTCCACAATAGTAAGATGATCCTCACAACCATTACCCATAAACCATAGGTCCACAAAATCTGCCCATGATTGATAATTTTCGCTTCTCGTGAGTTTATTCAAGGTAATCATAGGAGTTCCAAATACAAAGGAATTAAAAGTCTGACCTTTCGTAGCCATAGAGACATCTTTCTCGGCCATAAAGACGTCTTTTTCAGCCATAGAGATGAGAAATCAGTAGAGTCACAGAAACAACGGAATCAGTACTTTCAAAAGGAACAAAACAACTCTAGATGGTGGGAAGAGCTTCAGAGGTGTCGGGCTTAGAAGAAAAATCAAGAAGAAGCTGAAAATGTATGCCTTGGGAGAGAAAAATGGACAAAAGAGGATGATGCAAGTGTTGGATCGGAAAACTAGGTACATAGACCGCAAGGTCGATGGCGGGCGACTGCGGTGATGAAGTCTATCGGAGAATAAGCCACACGCCCTCACGTGTCGGCGTGTGAGGTACAACGGCGGCGTGTGGGCCTACGCGTGGGTCACCTTTTTCCTGAGTCTTCCACCGGCGGGGAGCGCATGCTTCGGCGATCCTGGTGGAGTGTCCACATGTCGGAGTTGGGGTCGTCGGAAAAAGTTTTTGACGGCGGGTTGTTCCAATAGTGGCGAGGTAGCTCTGAGAACTGTGTTGTAATACAATTGAAGTGAGACACGGTCGTTGAATAGGTCATCAGAATTGACCACACAACAAAACCCTAACCCTAATATTCCCAAACTCTTCTATGGCTTTATACCATATTGAGAGAAAAGGAATTTTTATTCTCATTAATTTACAAATGAGGAAATATACATATTTATACTCTAGTGTTAGGGCAAAAAAGGAAACAAAGTTAGAGTTCAATTAGGAGACTAAAGAGAGAAGGAAAAGAATCTTAAGTAGATTAGGAGACTAAACCTTAATAAGGTAGAAGAAAAATTCTTGAAAAAATTAGCCCTTTGGAAAAGGCTGTATTTGTCAAAAGGCGGCAGACTCACTCTCATAAGAAGTACTCTGTCAAATCTGCCCATTTATCTCATGTCCCTCTTCTACCTACTTGGGGGTGTCAAGGCCAGATCTCTGGGGGTGGCAACTTTGAAAGGAAGATCCATCTGGTTAAATGGAGGTTGGTTTGCTTGAGCAAAGGCAAAGGAGGATTGGGGATTAGGAACCTAACTCTGATGAATAGGGCACTGCTCGGCAAATGGGCTTGGAAGTTTGCTATAGAGGATAATTCAGCTTGGAAAAGAATAATTAGTCTAAAGTATGTCATTGAAGAAGGGGATGGTTCACAAGCGTTCCCAGAGGCAATTATGGAGTTGGTCTTTGGAAGCCATAGTAAAGCGATGCATTTGAAACAGGATTGTGTCTTTGATTTAGGAGATGGCCATAGAGTCAAATTCTGGGAGGATGCTTGGTGTGGAGATCTTCCTCTATGTGAGGTTTTTCCTGGGCTGTATAACTTGGCAGGGTCTAAAGGTGCTAAGGTGGCAGAGGTCTAGGTGACTTCAGGAGACTTTGGAACTTGGAACCCTAGGTTCTTAAGGCCTTTTAATGTAGGAATCGGTGATACGGAATTTTGTGACTACAAATAACAGAAGAATTATCACAACAGTGATTGAGATGTGACTTTCACAGTGAAAGCTTATTTAAGCTTCTGGAGGATGATTCCCAGTCTATAACCCCTGTTAAAGTTATATGGAACCTGTATGTTCGCACTAAAGTGGAATTTTTTGTGTGGGAAGCTTGGTGGGGTAAGGTTTTAACAATGGAGCAATTGAAAAAAAGAGGTTTCCAGCTTTCAAGTAAGTGCCCTTTTTGTGGGGAGGATGAAGAAAGATTAGAGCACATCTTAATCCACTGCCCTATGGTTTGGGATTTTTGGGCGACCGTCTTTTCTGCTTTTGGTGCCATTGGAGCGTGTCCTTTTTTGGTGAAGGGGCTACTGAGCAGCTAGGGGCACTTCCCAGTAAGGAGTAACCTCAGATTCTTGTGGCGAGCAATCCCACTTTGCCTTTGTTGGGCTACATGGAAAGAAAGGAACAAAGTTATTTTTGAGGATACCCCTTTTTCCCAGAATAGACTAAAGGTGTCTTTTTATAGCTCCTTATTTTCCTGGTTTGGTTTCATTTCAAATGTAGATCCTTCTTTTGTCAGGATTCTGTTGTGTATTATCTCTAATTTTCTAGGATCTAGCTTTTGGGGTAGGTAAGTTTTTGTAAAGCCCTTCCCTTTTGTACAAGCCTTGGTCTTCCCCTTGTATACCCCTTGTATACGTTGGGTTTGTACTTTTGGCATTTTTTGGTTTAATGAATTTTTTTTTTTTATCTACCAAAAAAAAAAAAAATGCAAACTATGGTGGCTAAGTCAAGTGTGGAAGCTGAATGTGAGGCCACGAAACTTGGAATATATGAGTTGATATGGATGAAAACTTGCGAGGAGTTTCAAATAAAAGTAAAGGGTCCTCTGAAGTTATATTGTGATAACAAGGTAAGGTAGCTATGACCATTCCACATAATATGGCGTAGCATGATAGAACAAAACATATCAAGACAGACAGACTTCATTAAAGAGAAAACTGAGGGTGGAATGATTTGTACTTTGTTCCTTCTTCCAGGTTGCAGCTGGGGATGTCTTCATGAAGGAGTTCTTCATCAAAGGTTTGACTTTATGATCAATGAGTTAAGAATGAAGAATATTGCAAACCAGTTTGAGAGGTGGCCCCAAATCAACTACTAATCTCAACTTGATTCTGAGTGGTTAGTGGCTGCCTTTGACTAGTCTAAGACTAATTTTGGAAGTTCTTGAGTTTAGTCAACTTCCTAGCAAATATTTCTAGCATTGATTTAGGAAATTTATTTATTTTTTCCATTCTTAGATCATTTCTTCAAAGTCAAGATGTATACTCTATTGTGAATAATGTAATATTTTTTATATTGAATTCTAAATTGATAGCATATAAATTTCCTCTAAACATTCACATATCAAGAAATAGAAAAATTTATTCTTTGATGATCGAGTGAACCAAGATCCTTTATTTGTTGTAAGGTTTTTTTTTTGATAATCTTCTTTGTTGTAAGTTCTTTATTTCTTTTCTTATTTACTATATATTTATTTATTTATTACTTTGTTTGATATTGGTAGGTACCTTTTGTTGAATGAAAAAGGTGAGAAAGTTGAGGAACAACTTGGAGTTGTAAGGACCAGCTAACTGTATTGGTTGCTTAGACCGAACAAATGTTACCCGGGTATGTTATTTATCAATCTATTTTGTATTCTTCAGTCCTGGTTCTTGCTAACACTTATGGAATATATGGTGACAAATAGTTTTTGTTGTTTTCATGCCTATATGGGGTTATGAGAAATCAATTTAAATTTTCTTGTAATGAATTATCTTTTTTGCAGTTGAGAAATATTTGTAAAGCATTGGAAATGCTTAGTGTCATAAATTTGGTCAACCTTCTGAAAATAATCCATTTTGTTCTTTTTCCTATTTTCTTTGTTTGTTGTCAACAGATGATATTTTCATTTGTAAGCATGTATCATAGGCAAGGCATATGCTTTTATTGCTCTTGTTACTTAGTGCAAGCCTATGGTAGTTTCATTTTCTTAAATTAGTTTGAAATCAATATGAAAAAGTCTACTTTGTCACTTTTTGTTGTGAGGTGTCTTGTATTCTTGTTTTTATAAAACCTAGTAAGTCTAAGAGAGAAAAGCTTGGAGTTCATCTCAAAGAAGCAGTATATAATGCATAATATGTCCTAGCCTATCCCAAGGGCTCCAGAAAAGAGTATCTCAAAGTAATATCTATCCTTATCTTCAAAAGTTCTTCCATTTCTTCCCCTCCAAATAACCCAAAACACACGTAAGGGATCAACTTTCTTGATTCCTTTTCTTTTCTTTCCAATTAAGAGACCTCTCCCATTTAACAGCACCCTTACCAAAGAATGCATCAGCCCTTACACATTAAACAAGCCAAGGACCAACTGCCATAACATCCAAGCTTTTGAACAATTCAAAAGAAGATGATCCCCCATCTCCTTTGCACAATTGCACATAAAACACGTATTTGGCAAACTCTAGCCCCTCCTTTTAAGCTGATTTTGAGTTAAAGTCGTAGTCCATGTTGCCTTCCAAGTAAAAAAGTTGACTCTTACAAGCAGTACAGGTTTCTACACTATCTTGCAAGGAAATGGGAGAAGGGCCAACCCTCCAAGTCAAGGATGAGTAGAAGGAGCACACTGAAAACATTCTATCCTTAGTACCCAACCAAACCACTATATCTTATAGATAGATTCTTATGAAGGCTATCTTATATAGTTGCATCTTGTTTTACTTTATATGATGTTTTTTATGCCTACTGGAGTGTGCCCTCCTTTTATTATCTGCTATTTAATATCCTTTGTTTGACCATGAAAAAACTGTAGAAGATAAAAGGAGCAAAACTAAAATGATTAAAATTTACTAGGAAAACTAAAGAGGCTCATTATGTCTGCTTGTATCAGCTTTTAGAAGCTAAAACTTTCTTTTTAAATCTCAATTAGAGTTTTATGTCTGCTTGGTTAATTTTAGTCATAGTGTTGTGACTTCAAAAGAGGCTCATTATGGAAGTCCTTGCTTCTGTAGCAGCTCTACTTTTCTACAATTAGTACTTTTTTGTTTAATAAAACTTTTATAGTATCAACAATATCCTTTAAATATTGTGACTTCAGTTTTAGTCCATCTAAGACTAAACATTTGAGTCTATCCCAAATGGACTCTTAACTCTTCCAGTGGTCCATCTGATGATGAAAACTACCCTCATCAATGGTGGCTCATGCATGATGCTTGCTTTGTGTACTAGTTCAGGAGTTAGGAGACACTCTCAAAACTGCTTGACTGGGTAAAGAAGAAGCCTTTTCCCTGGACAACTCTAAAACGAACTACTTCAGCCAATAATTCATTAGCTCACTTATAGTCTTGAAAGGTAGGCTTTATTTGCAGGATAAAACTGTGTCATCTAGAATCATTGCTGAGAGTTATCAGGAACTCTACCAATCTTTGCTCCTCTCGATGAGAGCTACTTGACCCTAATGACTGGTCATATTTGAGTAAAATTCTTGTGTACAATCTTCCCTTTACGGAGTAATTTGAATTCAGACTGCCTTTGATACCTTATAGAAAAATTTTAGTGCATATACTTAGATGAATAATCCTAATTTCCCTTGGTTGTAGAGAAAACTAAGTGGACTGATGGGGGAAAGCCTTTCAAAATCTATTCAAGGAGGAAAGAGAAGGTACAAATACACTATAAATTAGAATTATTAATTAGAGTCATATTAGGATTATTAGTTGGAATCAAATTAGGATTAGAGTTGTTGGAATCAGATTAAGATTAGAGTCATAATAGATCTATTAAAATTTTAGTAAATTCTGGATTTCTTGGAGAAACCTACAAAAAAAAAAAAACTAATTGATGTAAATAAAAAAATATTTAATTGAGTAATAATCTGCTCCACAAATTGATGTTAGTTGTGAAGTGTTTGACACACATGCTGTGCAGATTAAAATATTTGATGGAATTGTGATGATAATTTCTAATTTCAACAGGTTCTTGAATTGACAAAAAGAGATTAATATCCTTAGGCTTGTTGGATGCTTTTGCTTGTTATTATTTGGAAAAGGTGGAGCCATGAAAATGACTAAGTAGGAGGCAAACTTACATTCTTGCAAAATCTACCATGGCAGAATCTAATAAAAACGTTTTATAGTCTTGTGATACATTTGCCTTTCTCATAAGTGAGCACAAGTTGATGGAACTCTATGAAAAGGATTTGCTGAACTTAGTACTATTGGAGAATGTATTGGAAAGACTTAATATGCTTGATGCTAAACCTATTAGTATTCTCATTTCAGATCATCTTCTATTATGTATACATCATCTATCATGTGTATACATTTTGTATTTAGTACAATTAGAATGTAAATGGAAGATCATAAAGTATTTGTTATTAGAGTTGGGTCTTGGGTTGGCGTTGTAGGCTATGTGGATGTTGATTATAGAAAGGATGTTGATTTTTTGGGGTCTACAAACATGTAAATGGAAGGCCCATGAAAGTATTTGTTTGATCAACTGGATCTTGGGTTGATGTTGTTAGGCTCCTGGATGTTGACAGCTATAGAAGGGACCTTTATTTTAGGGGTTTACTTTAGGTTACATCTTTAGGAAGGCAGGTGGATCTGTTTGGTTGATATTAGTTTTATAGGATATATGCTCAACAAAGTATGGAATACAACAATGATAGACAAAAAAAGAAGTCAAATGATTGAAGGGACTCCTAGATGAACTGGGATTCTAGCAGGTTAGTATTCACTACATATGTTACCTATTTAGCCAATGATCATATGTCTTCTTATGAGACATCACAAGATTACAAAATGGTAATTTTGGGAGGTATTATCCCTGTATAAGTTTATAAAAATTGGAAATGCAAAATATTTTAGCAAACCATGTTTCGACTGTAAGTTTAAAACATTATGGAAAACAAGAGTTCTGATTTACTACACTGGATAGGTGGAAAAGTTCTCAATGTTATATATGTATGAATTCCTATTAGCCTTGTAGACGTCTTTGAAAATTGGCCCTAGTGTGGGAGTTTGTTTAGCCTCATATGAGATGTCGGTCTATTTAGCCGTATAATTTTGTGGACATAATGAGGTGTTGTATTTGCACGTAGGCAATGAGGGAGTGGGTGGTAGTGATATCCCACAAAAGTTCTTGACGTTTTATATGTATGAACTCCTCTTAGCCTTGTAGATGCATGTTAAAGTCATAAAAGGACCCTTTTCATTTGGAACAAACAATATTTACGCCATTGGAAGCAAGCCACTACAAGTGCATCATCATTGCTCCAATTCTTGATAATGGTTGAATGCCCTAGATCACCAAGTGCTAGTTGTACCAAGCACAATCGACGCCTTGAGGTTCGAGTCCCCATGAAGAGTTCGAGGGCCTTGGCCATGGAAAGTTCCTTCTTATCGAGGAAAGAAAGAAAAAAAAGTGGTGTCTTCTAAAAATTATTTTAAAAGGAAGCAAGCCAAGGTGGAGATGATTTTAGGAGTGTCTTGTACTCTTCTTTTTCCTGACCTTTAAAAGAGAAGTTTCAAAGAGAGTGTTGGAAAAATACTGTGCTAATGAAGGTTCTTGTTTAAGGAATTCACAATAAAGTACTTTGTAGAGGTAGAATTCTAATCCAATTAAGATTGGAGATTAGAATCCTCTTGACATTTAACCTTATACGGTGTGGAAACAAAGAGAAGTTTCAAAGAGAAAGTGTTGAAAATACTGTGTTAATAAAGGTTCTCGTAAAAGGAATTTACAATAAAGTACTTTGTAGAGGTAGAATTCTAATCCAATAAAGATTGGAGATTAGAATCCTCTTGACAATTAACTTTATATGGTGTGGAAACATATTCTGGATTGTTGATTTGAAAGGACTGGAAATAATTGAGAAGAGTGGTTTTGTAACTTCTCATGATGGTGCATAATTTTCTTCACCATGGTAAATTTTGCATCTTCTTTATGCATCTTTGATTTTTTTTCCTTTGCTTCTCTCTCTCTCTCTTCTAAACAAAAGCTATAATTGAAAAGTAATTTTTATGTCTCATATGCTTTTCAGTTGGGAATCTGATAACACTGAATCCCATTTAGGAGTTTTACATGGCCAAAAATAGCATGCCTTGTTGGTCATTGTCAAATTGGTATCACTGTCAGTTTAGGCCATCCAAGATTTTGAATGAAATAAAATAGAACTCCAGTGGAGATGCAAATGTTTTTCTGGGTAATCTGTCTGTGTATTGAACCACACACACAGACTGAGTACCTCTCTAGATATCTGCACTATGGAAATTGGCATGACCGTTTATACATGTTTATTGAGTTTCACACGCACAGGACTGAGTTCCACTTGTGTTATCTACATAGTGAAAATTTGGATGATTGTATGGGTTTATAATAGCAGACACTTTTTTTATCATTTGTGCAATTGCTTTTTCCTTATTTTTATGTCATGTGCTCCTTCTAACCTGGAGTCATGTTTGCAGAGCATGATTGGTCGAAATATGTTAGAATGCCAACTTAGAAGACTTGGTGTTTTTGGTGGTGATGAAACTATTAACTCACATCCAAAATTTGATGATAACTTCAAAATTAGTGAGTACCTTTTTATGCAACTACTTTCCCACACTGGACTGATTGATTGAATACCATGCTATGTGTAGTCTTATTTGTGGATGACGGTAGGGGTTGGTGGAATGGAAAGAAAAATGGCTCTTGACCATGAGGTAGGCTGGGATCCTGGGAACCATATGCAGAGACATCTCCATAATTTCTTGATTTCTCAACTGACGAAGGCCTGAAGAGTGTTGATTCATTAAGAATATCAGTTTGAGGATGATAGACACATAAGGAGGTTGAATTAAAGTTTGGGGTTGAAAGAGCAATATCAAGCTAAACAAAGGAAAAATAACAACAATAATTGCTGAAAAAGAACATATTAACCTTTGATTTGTGAGAGGATGATTAAGGAGGGCTTCTCAAACAAGGTGGTGACTTGATGATTTGATGTTGTGTGGTGGAATAGAGCTGGTAAGCGGGGGCCAGCCCAGCCCATTTGGGCTGGCCTATTAGGACTCTGGGTCAAAGCGGTACGGGCTAATACGGCGATTTATTGAGTGGTTTTGACCATTGACCAGCTCCAGTAATGGGTTCTGAGACTAACTGGGCTAAAACATTAAAAAATGTTAAAAAAATTAATTTGTTCAAGCATTCTTCAAATAAAAATAAATATATCCCAAATATATGATAATAAGTAATATATAAAATAATTGAGTCTAAACAATATAATAATAATAAACAAACTTAAATAAATAAATAATGCTAGAACACTGTTATAACCAAAGTACCAAACTAGCTAGCTAAATAGTATCAAAACAATAAAGTAACAACTTAATAACATATTTGAATAAAACAACTGCGAAGTATCAAATGAAATTTCATATACCTCTAATCTTCATCTTCATCCTCATTATATTCAATAATAACATGTGATTCCACATTAGAAATGATTTCACATGAGAAAGATGCACATCCTCGATGTTGGTTGAGTTATCATCATCTATTAACTAATTTAGAATGTTAACAACATAAATTTAATTTATGTTTGGAATAAAAAAAGTATTTTTTTCCAAAACTGCATCTCAATCGTATAATAATGAAATATTCTATTTGTTTGAAAATTTATCTTGCTAAAAGATATAATCATATTAGGAAAGAAATTAGTGTATAATTTTTGTTAATTATTTTAAAAATAAGCGTTATTTTGTTATTAACACTAGTTCGTAATACAAACTTATTTAAAATATCTTGATAATTTAGTTATTAAATTTAATTTAATTTATAAACTAGTATAACTTCATTTTATCAAAAAAATGATTGAATAAATTTAAGATAAATAAAAAAATGAAATTGTAAATATTTAAAAAGTTAATAGGAGATAAATAAAGAAATATATTCAATATTAAAGTATGGTATTTAATTCAAATGCATTCAGTAGAATTTTCATACAAGATTTTAAATATTAAATTATCATATAAATTATATTAAAAAGATTCATTTAGAAATTGAAAAATAAAATAGTTTAAAACAACAAAGTTTAATATATTAATCATGTGTTATAATAATAAAAATTATTTTAAAACCCATCTTCACAGTGTAATATCTTATTATATAGATGAATCCTTGAAAATCTCAATTTACTAAGCTAGTTACTTAAAATTAAATAAAATTTTGAAATTGTCCGGGCTAATCAGGCTAACCTAGGTCAAACCCACATGGGCCATGCGCCAAAGCAGTCGGACCAAATTAATACGGTTTTATTTAGACGCCAAATCTTAGCCGACCCTCAAAAATTAAATTTAAGTAGGGCGGCCCATTCAGACTCTGACCATATTGCGACTCTAGGTGGGAGCGCTAGCAAGTCGAACCCTAGTCTTGAGTCTTTTCTCCTTTCTTAGAATTCTTTGAATCCAAATTTATTTTATCTACATATGAAAGGATCTTATTGGTGATCAAATGAGGGTGTATAGTCATGATAGGTCCTTAAAATCTACCATATTTAGATGGGCTCTCTCCCTTATTTTTAAACTCATCCTACCTAGAGTGAGTGCCCCCTCGACTGGTTCAAATTGGGTGGGATTAGATCATCCTTACCTAGTATTATGAATATGGTTTTCCTTCCTTGTAAAGCATCTCTGGGTAATTTTGCATTGACAGGATTGTTTATCTTTTTATTTATAGTGTGGGCTAATCCTTGGTGATGACATAAGTATTATCCAGTACTCAAGTCACTCCTGCTTTGAAGGGAGACTTTGTCATTACTTTTCCATGGATCTAGCTTCTTTGTGCTCATATGATCTTATTCTAGAATATAAACCTAATTTTGTACCATCATGTCATAGGATTAACTGAGGTGCGTTTGCTTTTTACTTAAATTCTAAATGCTTAATTTATTTATAAATAACACTTAATAATATTAAAATTAAGTTGTTTGTTTTTTAATCATTTATTTCTATTATATATTAGAAGTAAAGAAAAACCAACATATTTCCTTTTAGCATTTAGAAAGCCAAATATTTTGGTTTGTTCTATTCAATAAAAAAAATTAAGAACCTGTAACTAGTCAATAAGAGTAAAACAAACAATCTAAAATTTGCAAGCAAGCTGCTTTCAGCAAAAATAGAAAGAAAAACCACCACCTGAGTGCTTAATATAGGCTACTTGGAGTTGTCTAAATGATTTGTTTTCATAATATGATGTACTTGCATTATTCCCCTTTTTGATGGAGCTTTAACACATATGGTATCATTGTTTCCATTTTCTGTGGGGAAAGCTTTTTAATTATGAGTTACAGTTCCTTGCTTCTCTTTTCTACACTTTGCTATTATGCAGTTTCTTCTAACTTATGGTGCGATACTTTAAGAATGAAAATTGGAATCAAACTTATGCTTGAGTTTCAACTAGCCACAGAGATGGCTACACAATGATGGCCAGTAATAACTCGATATTTGGGTGAAAACTTATATTCTTTAGGCCATGAGAGAGTGGCCAAAAGACCTGGGATCCAATCCCACTTTCATCAATGTTGGAGAAATTTATGTTATGGGATGGTGACCTCTTTGTGCAACCCAATTCCACCCTCTCCACTAAAAATAATAAATGATTTTTTAAAGAAATATGGTATGGGAACCTGTTTTGTCCGTACAATAAGATTTCCTATGTGGTTGTATCTGTAGGTGTGGCCAGCGGACGGTTCAAGGAATTCTCAAAGATGGTTGGAATGCCCTCATGCGTTATTACCTGAATAATTTTTGTGATGGGACAAAACAGGTTGGATTCGCTTCATATTCATTTCTTAATATGTTCCCTAGAAATTTTGTTTCTCTCCTGATCTGATGGTTTTCCAGTAAGCAATCAAAGTTTTATGGGACACTATTTATGCACTCATGCAATTGTTAACAGCCAACCTAATGTTTTTGTATTTTTGGGAAAAATCTTAATTTGCATAATTTAATTGGAGTATTTGTTACCACCCCTCATATTATTTTACTTGCTACTTCAAACAAATTTTATTTATTTTAACTCATTAATATAAAGATTAAATAATTTAAGAATTTGTAAGTTTCTAAGTAATTTTATTTATATTTGATTTTCTTTAAAAATTTTCATTAGATAAACAAACATGAGAAAATCATTTTCCTCAGCATTTTTTTCTTTGCTTAGTACTTTTAGGGAACCAAACATATAACCATAAGGTTCTCTTTGGATATTTTTTGTGACCTCTTGTTTCTTCATTCTACCAGTCCTGATAGTGTGTTTTCCCTGTTTTATACACACATGAAGGATGCCATTGATCTCCTGCAAGGGCATTACATTGTTTCTGTCAACCGGGATATGACCCCCCCATCTCAGAATGGGGGTCTTGAAGCTATTGCTGTGAGTGCCATCCAGATGACAAATATTTTTGTTTTTCTGTAAAGAAATTTGAAAGCAGCTTTACACCTCAGTCTCTGGTAACTGGTAGTTGAGTCTCATGTACTTAGTGCTTATGTATGTGAAGTTGAGATGCATTTACCGGTTCACTTGTCTAAATTTTTTAGTTTTCTTAGAGATGCGAAAAGAACCACCATGTTTTTTTATGATTGTTTCTCTTTTCTTAATATTTTATACAATTTAATTTTTAAGCAGTTATTTATCCTTCATTTTCATTTTATGCTGCCATACAAAGAACACTCATTTCCTTGCCCTGTAACAGCCTGAACCCTTAATGGTTTATTAATGATAAAGGTGCATTCATTGGGTTTTCCGGAAAATGATTATTCCACTTGGTTCTTAGTTGAGTGCAAACCAAGTTTGGGAACTTCAAACTCCATATTTGATATAGTTTAGTTTGTTCATTCTGATCAAATTTTGGGTTTTCCTTTTTAGAACCCATTAGTAGATTGTGAACGAATTTTTGATGGAATGCAGCATTGTTGTTAGGCATAAAATGCTTCTTCATGCATGCATTATAAAAACTTTACAACATTTAAAAATATCACAAATTGACAAGACCAATTCATGCAGTATGCTTATGGTTGTGAGTGTGCCCGTGTTGTTTAATAATCAGACAGTTGGATTTTTGGAACCAAATCATGTTTTTCATATGTCCACAATTGAAGTTATTATTTGTTTCCTGTTGTTATATTGTTACACTATTGTTTATTGGTAGAATTAGCTTTTCCATTCGCCTTTACCAAGCTAAAACCAATAATTTTTTCATGTTCTATTTCTTGCAGTGGAGTTAAATTTGCTTTATCACTCTTTCTTCACTGGCTTCTTTTTTGCTACCATGTCACTGAGGCAAGGTGAGTTGTCTTTCTTTGTCTATGAAAATGAATAAACCAGCATTAGCCAAAGCGATTAATGCAAATCGTTTATCTGAATGTTTTGTTTCATGGTCATCAAAGGGGGCTAGGGAGGACCTTTTAGAGGTTTTAAGATCTTCAAAACGTGTAGGTTGCCCTAGGCAATGCTCCTATCCTGTTAAGCCTTGGGACTCGTTGATAAAAAGTCACTAGCGATCCTTTGAGACATTCCCTTCCTTTCTACTTCTAAATTTTATTTATTTCGTTTGCAAGACTATATATTGGGGTCAATAAGCCATAAGGGCTAAGGCTGAGATGTTACAAAAAAAAAAGGAAAAAAAGAAACTCTTGAGTACTGAAAGAAATCGAAGATGTTTTGAACTTCCTCATAAGGTATTTCTTGCTGTGGTAAAGAAAATTCATCTTTTAAGTGTGGAGAAACTAAAAAGGAAAATGAAGATATGAACATACTCAGCAATTGTAATCCCTTGCACATGAGCCCTAGATTGTTTAAATGGAATGGGGGTACTTTTTTTTGAGGATATCTTCTAGTTTCTTTCCCTTTTTTTTTCTTCCATTACAAATAATAATAAAAAAGCATTTATCTTTAACAAAGCTACAGTGGCTATAACAAGGAGAAAAATCACCTCTTAATTTCTTGGCACTAAATTGATGGGGGGACTTAGAGACTTAGAAGGACTTTCTAATACTTGGAAGCTCTAAGACCTTTAGTAAGTTTTAAAAATCTCTTTTAGAAATCTTTAGAATTATTTGAAGCGATTCTTGGCCAAACACATGACAGATGTTCTTCCAATTATTTGTACCCTTTTTTTTGGAAGCATCTCTAATAGAAGTGCACAAAGGTGCTACAAGATAAACACTTTTCAACTGGATTACTGCCAAACGGGACCCAACAAGTCTTTGACGAGCATTAATTAGATAGGGTTGATCATCTTTGGCATGCTTGGATCGTCTCCAGATTCCCTGCCTTTGCATAGGGTTGCATATAACTTGGGTGGATTTTTAATACCAGCTATACAGGACAAATTACTATTACATATTTTCCCCTACCAAAATTCTCATTTAACCTGAATTAGTAGGAGCAAGAGGAAAAAGCAAACGTTTTTCAAGGCACATGCAAATCTATCAACTGTTAATCAATGGTGATAACAATGTTAGATGTCTGCTCTTCTGTGGGTGTTGTTCTCAGTTGGAACTGATCTGCGCCACCTATTCTTGGCTGTTATGTGGGCGGGTATGAGTTTAGTGCAACATTTGTGAAAGGGGGCACATGGCCAGTTTTCTGCAATCGGCCTCGTCTGCACAAGCCTCGCTGTTGATTCAGCTCTTGGAATGCATTGGCTGATTGAATAGAAACCAAAGGTTCTTGTATTTATTCTTTAAATTACTTTCTGTTGTTGATACAGTTTTGAATTGCTTGTTGGTTTCATCTAAAATGATCGATGATGGCAATTTGTATCGGCACTGCCATCTCCTTTTGTAGTAATGGAATTTTCTCTCAAGCTGACATGAAAACATTATGTATATTGACCTTTTTAATCAATACTTGAGTAAGTAATGTTTTATTTTGAAATTCAATGAACAATACACAATTTGCGTTCTCCAACAGTAGTTGGTTGGGCTGGCGTTTCCTGTGATATGTTTTTATGTACTTCGTTTTATTCTGACGTTGTAGTATTTCTTTCTTTATAAGCTGGCTGATCCATTCGCATAATAAAACATCCTTGTCATTAAGCAAAGGCATGGCAACCAATAGTAGAGTTTGAGCTTTGCACCTAGAGCAGGTGTAGTAAAAATGGAGATATTACAAAGTAAAAGAAGCTGGGAAGTGAAGGGGAAAATTTGAATTCAAGTAAGGCCCATGAAGAGAAGAATTCCCTTATTATTACAGATATTTATATGATCCAACAGAGTTATTTTCTAGAAAACAAGAGAAGGGAAAAGGACAAAAATAACAATAAAAAACACCTGAAACTGAACTGGGGAAAAAAAAAACCCCTCAAAGAGTTATGCGGAACTTCAAAGTGGAAGGGGGAAAGGATTTGCCAAAGATGCAAAGCTTCGTAAAAAGCTAAAACCAAACCAAATCAAGATAACATCGAAAAGATAAGAAGCTCTATCTAAGAGGAAGGTTTCGTGACAGCATAGGGAGGCCAGTAAAGATGAAACTCGATCTTGTACGTAACAGTCAAGCCGTTGAGATCAGCGGAGAGGGTGACATATCCTTGCACAAACAAGAAATCGGCGGTGCCTCCAACAACAGGATGATCAGAAGGCTTGGTATTGTGCGTCGCTCCCACAATGGAAATCGACCCCACATGCTGCTTTATCCTTAAATTGATCTTGGCAATAGAAAGGCTCTGAAGCCCATCCAGACTAGACGTAATAGAAGTTCCTTGTGCTGTTCCGGCAATTTTGGAGGACCGGTTGGCAGTAACGGTCAAAGGATCCTGGAAGACAAACAAGGTTCCGAACGGGGTTGTGGTCTGGGTGACTCCATACCACGCCGTTAACTATGATATAGCCGGTTTTATTGATGGTTTCATGCTGAAAGAGCGTGAAGTGGAGGGACTTTAGATTTTGACTATGGTGATGGGAAGCAGGAGGAGAGGAGCTGGCAGCATTAGATAGGAGCAGTAGGAAGGGAAGAACGAGGGCCACAATAATGCAATGGCGGAGGGAGAAATCCATTGCAATGTTGGTTCTCCTGAGGACCGATGAACAGATCATCAATTTTATACATAAATTCAGTTTGACTCATTATGAATCTTGTGAGCTTAGAATTGACTAGTGCTGGTAGGCACAGTGGCACATAGTGGGAGTTGGAATGGTTTCTTCACACCTCCCAGCCGAGGGCATATTTGAAAACTGTTCTTCATATCAAGTTTTGAAAAGCATAAATAATCTTTATTTTGTTGTTCTTTAAGCTAATGCATTATCTTAATTTAATATTTTTATGTTATTATTTTTTGAGAACAAAATAAAAATGGGAATCGAATATATTATACTGTGTTTTCCTTGATCTTGCTTTAAAAAAAAGACTTTGGAAAAATATAAACAAACATGTCTTAACATTTTTGTCAATTTCACCTGTTAATAATTATTATCCCTAAGTAAATTATAAAATGTAGAAATAATAGATTTATGAATTTTTGATTATTTTTTTAAAATACATCTAATTACATAAAATGGTAAGGTAGGTAGGTAAAATACATCAAGTAAGTTATTTTCAAGAAAAAATTTGAGAGGATTAGGTTTCTCAAATTTTAAATTACTTGAAGTTTTTAACCAAGTACTTTTAATTTCAACCATTGACCCATCCCACAGGGGTTGTAGGCATGAGATGAGGAGTCTCCATTTTGAAAAAGACGACAGGTTTAGGTGAAAGTTGATTTTGAAAGTCTACCCATTTCCACTTTCGTGTAATGACTGATTAATGGTGATGAAGACAGCATATTTATGAAGTCAAGGCTGTCCGTTTCCTTCCCATTATTATAATTTTGTTTTCACAGGCAATAAAACCATAAAGAAATAGAGGAGAATGCATGTTCATTGCCCCCTCGAGTGTGAATAAAAGAATGTGGGATTGGAAAAGCCAATGAAGTAGAGGCCCCTTAGTTGTAGACCACATGGTTGTTTCTTGATTTTGACTGACCTCCTAACTATTTGAAATGTAGGCAGGCATGAGTTTAGACTAATGAAGAATATTAGAACTATTCTAAAGGTAAACAGTTGGTAAAATGGAAGGTTCCACTTGCCTGACTCTCAACAAGCGATTTGATATTAGAGGGATTGAATATTAATCGACTCTCAACAAGTACTGTAATATTAGAGGGATTGGATATTTATCTCTATCCATTGAGGCCTGCCTCGAGTAATAGCAGGGTGGAAAGAGGTTATCAGATATCCGAATTGAAATCTTTATAAGAATGGAGTGTTATAATGAAATATGTAAAGTGAATAGAAATTGCGATTGAGCTTGGCTGAATGGTAAAGAGTGAGGCGGGGCAGAGAGGGTTCTAGACACATCAAAAAATAAAGTCTTATAATGTAATATTGAGAGTGAATAAAAGTAAAAAGTGAAAATAAAAGATAAAATATTTGGCCATCTTTATATTTTATTGCTTCCTTCAATGGTGATATAAATTTGATTAGTTATTTTATAGCATTATAAAATTGAGTTTTTTTGACAAAAAAATTGGTTTTGAAATACATCAATACAGAGAATCATCCCTTCTATTTTGAAACATGAGGGAAATTCTTTTTTGAATTCAAGTATAATCATTTAACTCCATAACCATAATTCCACAATGCACATACAAAATAGCTTTGGTCCGAGTAGCCTCTTCAAAGGACAGGCCATGTCTCAAATACGACCCTTAAGAAATGCTTTATTTTCCCTATGTATATGCACTAATAAGGAAAATATTGTGATGATAAATATAAAAAATAAAAATATATAATTATTAGAAATACTTACTAAATAACAAAAGGAAATTTCATTTGGTAGTGAAAAAACTTATTACAAAGTACTTAAAAAAATCAAATATAAATTCTTAATTAATCAAGAGGGCCACTTTGGGCAACAAACCAGCAAGGCCTACCAACTGGACAAAGATTGACCTGAGGTTTATAGGCGTGTAGGGCCACATATGATTTGCATGTGCTAAAAACCAGCACCGGAAACAATGTACTAGAGTATTTTGAAGCTCTTTCAAAATTTTTCCTCGGATCCTTTCTAGACATAACGCACAAGAAGAACATGGCAGAGCAGCTCATATACCTTACAGCTACAACCATCTCTCTTGAGCAGATTTTTGCAATCTTCTGTCCACCAATACCATCCAGCATCATCAGAAAGCTTCCTTTTACTATTATTGTATAAATAACAACAATAATATCATCAATAAGACCTAACTCAAATGGTTAAGAGGGAGGGGAATGGTCTAGGGTTGGAGTCCTAGTGGGGAGGTATTTATGAGGAACAAAATATTTAACCATTCTGATACAGGTGAAAACTACTCAGATATCTTGCTGGGAAGAAAGAGCTATAGCAGGAAGATATCAGAATCATACAAATGATCTACCATGTTGTGAATCATTTCATGGAGCCTCCTTCATCGACAATGGAACCTTTCTGTGGCAAAAAACTGATATCTTGTATTCTTCACTTCAATCCAGCTACAAGCGGCTTCTTTCCTCAAATCCTTCTCCATCATGAGTCTCCTCACTTGACGAGCTTCATCCCACCTGCCAGCTGCTGCATAGATATTGTATAGCATAACATACCTTCCAACATTTCAGGTTCCAATTCTAGCAATTGCTTCAGCGAACTTCCTAGCTAAATCCATATTCCCATGGATTCGGCAAGCACTTAAAGAAGCCTGCACTTCAACGTGATCTGATCCTTTAGAAACTCTCTTGATTAAACACATAGCTTCCTCAAGTCTATTATTCCGGCCCAGAAGATCAATCATGATTGCATAGTGATCTGATCTTGGTCTAAGACCATAATCCTTCTCCATCAAGTCAAGGATTCGAAGTCCTTCAGATACTAGACCAGTGTGACCAACAAACAGGAATAACAAACCAAGAAATGTGACATGATTCGGTTTTTATGCCTGTTTCTATCCTCTCAAAAAAAAACTAATGATTCCTCCCCACCATGCCATTTGAGCAAACCCAGTAATCAACGAGTTCCAGAGACAATATCAGCACTATGCATCCTTCAAACAACATTGCAGATCTCATTTGATACATTTGCAGTACATGTCAATTAGAGCATTCAGTATAAATATATTGCAAAGTAATTTCTACTTGTGCTTCTAATGATATGCCCATGAATCTGTTTCCCTCTAGCAATAAGGGCTAGATTAGCACAAACACCTAGAACACAGGTAAACGTGAGAAGCACTGGGTGGATCCCCTCCTCCACCATCTGCTCGAAAAGATGCAGCTTTGTTTCCGCGTACATTTGAGCAAACCCTGCAATCAAAGCAGTCCAAGAGACAGTATTCTTTTCTTGCATTTGACTAAATAGCCGATAAGCATCTTCCAATCTAGATGCCTGAGCATATGTCGCAACCATTGAAGTCAAAACACAACATCCCTTTCAGCATTCTACTAAAAATAGAAAAAGATACATTAGCTTCACTGCATTTCCCATATGCATCAAACAGGCATTGTCGATTATAATGTTAGAGTTCAAACCCATTATAATGGCTGCTCCATGGACTTAGCATAAAGCTCTAGTGCACACAGGCGACACAACGCCCACTAAACTAACCAATTGTAAAACCAATTAAATATCAAATTGCTACACTGTTTCAGCATCGATTTGAATAATTTTAATGATTCTTTGCAAAGCCATGATGGCTAATCCAGAAATCAAAGAAGTATGGCTCACAGGTTTGGTTCAGGCATTTTGTCAAACAAGTGGTGAGCTTTATCGAAAGGCCAAATCTAGCGTAGACTGAGATGATTATGTTCCCATGAGTGAGTGTTCTTAATGGGAATGTCTTGAAAAACTTTGTGTGCACTTTGAATGGAGTCGCATTTGGAGTAAAATTCAATTAGACGGTTGGCGAGGAAGGTGGAGAAGGTGAGGTACAGTCCAGTGAAATGTGAGTGAAGGAGGTGGCCCAGCTTGGGTGTCTGGTTGTGACTACATTTTGAAATAAGGGAGGAGTAAGTAGTCACTATTCATGTGAGGATCAGCGCTGGACAGGTCTCCTTCCAAACCATACCACCTTCACCTTTGCTGCCTTCTTCACCCTCCTCCTCTTTCGCCCACTACCATGTATTCGACTGTTTTATTTATTTATTTATTATTATTATTATTTTAATAATTATACAATAATTAAAAAAAAAAAAAAACGTAAGAAAATAATATATTTTTTAATACACTTGACCCCCTCCCTATTCCCTAATTGCCACTAGGTCCTGTGGGATTAGTCTTAAAAAAAAAAAATGTAACAATTAAGATATAGGAATACAAATAAAAATAAACTGGCTTGATTTTTTTTTATTTTTTTATTATGGGGAGTTGAGTTCAAGGTGGGGACAGAGCTAGATTTTATTGCACAAGATTAAGTAGAGGTTATTTGAATTGATTTTTCCAAATATTGTTTTATAAAACTAAATTATAAATATTTATTTCATTTATACACATTATATTAATTTTACTATCATTTAAAAACTTGATAAGTAAAAAATGATAAACTAAAAAGGGAGAGAAAAAAAATTAAAAGGGCCAATGTGAATTCCTACACCTATGTATCTTTGTCCAATTTGTTTTAAATTTGTGTTTTAGACATTAAGTAAATATAGGAAAACTATGCTATAGGGTCTTAACTCAGACTATTTGATAAATGAAGCCCAAAATTTTATTTGCAGGCACAATCCATCGCTTTAAAGACTATTGGTAAAAAAGATATTTTTATTGGTAAAAGGAAATTCCTCATGTGCAAAGGCACATGCAGCAACCATAAAGTATTCTCACATAACACCTTTTTAATTCCCAATCAAAAATGCCCCAATTCAAAATCAAAGCTAAGAATGTTTTCTTGGCGAGCCATTTGCGTAAAAACATTCGACGAAAGGAGGATTTTGATGGTAAGGAAAGTTAAGTAGCAGGAAGGAGTTACGATCGTCTAAAATATCTTGTGGTTAGTTTTATTTACTAAGCATGTATCACTCTCGTTTACATCTTTCTCTTTCTTTCTCCCACTTTGCTTTTAAGAAAAGTTTTCTCTAACCTATTTGATGATTAAAGAAAGCGATTATAGTTTGATTTGTCTCAAATTAAATATTGAATCATTTTACTTTCCCAGGTATATGATTATGCAAAAAAAAAAAAATGATACTTGTGTTTGTATTTCTCATTTCTTTTAAACCCCCTTTCATATAAATCAATTTTTTCTTCTTAAGGAAAAACATTTTGGTGAAAAATTGATGTTTCATTTACTAGAAAATTGAATCATCTTAATGGTTAGTTTTATTCAGCAAACATCTCTCTCTCTCTCTCTCTCTCTCTTTCTCTTTTCTCTCTTTCTCCTCTTGCTCTAAACGGTTTCTTACAACCTGTTGATGATTAAAGTGTATTATAGTTTGATTCTTCCATTTCTTATGCAACTTAAATATTAAGTCATTGTTCATGGTTTATATGATGATTATACCACAGCATTTACTTTTAATCTTGTATTCTCTTTGTTGCAAAAATACCACCACAGATAATTTTTTTGTTTGGAAACATTTATAAAATTGATGTTTGTTTACTTATTTATATAACTGTGGTTTCTTTCTGTAACTCTTGATCTGACTTTTTCATAACGATGTAATGTGACAGTGGGGTACTGAGCTGTATTAGTGGCCCAAATGTGAGCAACAGGACACTGAATGGTTCAAACTGATTTGAACTTGGCCTCACTATTTGTGGTACAATTTATGTAATTAAACATAGTACAAAAATCTTTGAATGTTGGGCTGCTTCTCCTTTACCTTAGGTACAGAGCTCTAGAAAGTATTGAAATTGTTTTCCCCTTTCATTTTATTTGTACAAATGTTTGAATATCCATGTTTATTTTTTTAATAGTAACAATAATTTTGATCAGGTGTTGGGAAATTGAGGTGTTGGACAATTGTAACACCTAGGAAGAATATATAGTCACATGTTTGATGATGTGGTCACATGAATCATGAATCATATGGTTGCCTTGTTGTGAAAGCAAAACTTTGTATTCTGATATGGTGCATTATGACGAGTATTTAAAGCATTTGGTATTGAATTGACCACTTGAGGATGAAGTTGAGCCATCTGCCATGACGCATATAATGGGACATGTCTATGGGACGGATGAAGTTTGAGAAAATTAGTTGATGGTTCATTTTGGTTCATCAACCGGGTTTGGAGCCGAAGATGGTCATTATATTGATGATGATAGTGATCAAACGTGGTATGGCCCGATATTGAATTAAACATGCCCCGGCCGAACAAATGATTCATAGACATATGTATACCAACTTCTGGGCATGGGAGCAGGTTTGGCTTCCCAAATTAAGCGGTTGCGAGGATTGATGTTTGAGAATAGGTATCTCATCGGATATTATCTGATTATCCAAATCATATCAATGAAATGTCAACTCGGCATTGAGGGTTGGTGCTTTGGTTCCCCTACATTTGTCTCCACCATCGCCCGCGGGCTTTGGAGTCTCTTGAGAAGGGTTTTCCAAGCATGATGTTGACATTGAAGTGTTATTGTTACATTTATGATGATTTATTTTGAAATGGTTGGAAATGGGCATTTTTTGTATTCACAGTGTTGCCCATTTGGACTTATTAACTCCATACTAACATTATGTTTCTTGTGTATTCCATATTTTGTGTAACAATTTATGGTCTTATCTTAAGTATACCACAATTATGTTTAGGATAGTATCATGTTTCATTGACATATGGGGTCGACGGTTGAGTAATAGAGCTGGAAACTGAATCTACTTTGTAATATCTTGCGGATATAAACGACAAAGGGAGTTAGCAGTTGTTGATCTATATTCAATGATTACGACTACGTAAGAACACACTCTTCATAATCTTGTAATTTGAATTTGTGGTTGTAACCAAAATTTTGCACTATTTGTATTTTTTAGTTAGAACAACTGATTTATAGCCAGTATGCATAGATAATGTCTATAAATGAACATTATATTTAAAGTAATATATATTGAGCGTAATTATCCCAACCATTCAAGCAATACACAAAAGTAAGAAAATTATCCCAACCTTTTACCTAATCATTCACTTCACCTAATCAACCATCCAACAATATACAAAAGTAAGAAAATTATCTGACCATACACACAATCATTCATTACTAATCAACCATCAACAATACATAATATTATCCCAAGTACAAAACCTGACTTAAATGAACATATTTGTTTG
Source organism: Tetrastigma voinierianum (assembly GCA_016808115.1). Lineage (NCBI taxonomy): Eukaryota > Viridiplantae > Streptophyta > Magnoliopsida > Vitales > Vitaceae > Tetrastigma > Tetrastigma voinierianum. Next base: position 69,014 of record JAEQBH010008960.1, read on the forward strand.
CAGAACATCCCTTTATATGTTGTGAATCAATACAGTTTGGTGAAAGTTGCAATTGTATGAGGATTTTATCCTATTAACATAATATAGGCAATGATATTGATACTAAGTATACTCGGGATTACCCATAATAAATAAAGCCTTATGACAAAATTGTAGTTAGAGTATGATGGGGCTTCTGGGGCGATTGATTCTACAAATTAATAGTACCATTCCACATATCCATGTACTTTAGTAACGACGTCATGAGTCGATTACTAACTATTTGGTGAACAACCTTGAAACACATGGAGGAATAGTGAATTGATTAATACCTTATGTACTTTTATGTTCATTTGTGTTGTACTCACTTCAGGTATGTTTGTGCTCAATGTTTACATATATTATGTACCATTCCCTAGTTCTAAGATTTGTGAATTAATAGAAAAAATTTATGAACATACAACAAAATGAAACATAAATTTTCCATCAAAATGCTTAGCAAAAGCATGATTTTGAAAGGTGTTTGCAAAGAAATGAAACACATTACATTGAAATTTAATTTTTTTTGGAATAAAATCACTATATAGCCAGACAAATAATTCAATATTTAGTTGAGACAATGAACTAGAAGCAATCAAATTGTAATTCTGTCATCAAATGGATTGAGGAAAAACTCTTTCTTAGAGCAAGAGGGAGAAAGAGAGGCGAGAGAGGAACCTGTTTTAGAATAAAACTAACCAGCAGAAGATAAATTCCATTTCATAAAATAGCTTTGCATCATTTTCTAGCAAAAGGTGATTTCTAGAAAGGAGGTTTGCAAACACAAGCATTTCAGTACAATTTTTTTTTTTTTGCATAATCACCACAAACCCATAACAAATGATTCAATATTTAAGTCGAGACAATGAAATTGAAACAAATCAAACTAGAATCCGCTTCTAATCATCAAATGGGTTGAGGGAAAACCCTTTCTTAGAGTAAGAGGGAGAAAGTGAGAAAGAGAGAGAGAAAGAGACATGTTTTAGGAAATAAAACTAACTGTGAAAATGTTTTAGATGATCGGAACTCCTCATTGTCGGTCAGAACTCCTCTTTGTTGACCAAAAATCCTCCTTTGCAGAATGGAGCTCTTGGTGCAAATGGTTGCCTTGGAGAAGAAAGTAAAGATTTTTGGGCTTTTGATTTGAGAATTAAAAGGTTGTTTTGAGAATACTTTGTGGTTGTTGCATGTGCCTTGCACATGGGAACTTCTTTATCAAATAAAATATTTTCTTTATCAAATAGTCTTTAAAGTGGTGGACTATGGCTCAAATAAAACTTTTTAGGCCTTATTTCTTAAATGGTCTCAAATTAAAACCCTAGTTGCCCTCCTCTTTTTTCTCTCACCTAGTTCTCTTGTAGCCTATTTTTGCCAACCAAGAGGGTGATTTTTAGTCATTCTTGGCACAGATTCACCTTTATACTTTTTAACTTTCATTTTAACTACTTAATAAAGTGGATTCTTTTACTTGAAAATTTAGGTTTTTTATCTTGTTTTTGTGTTGTTGTCGTTTTATCGACATTTGGTTTTATCACGGGCTTGTTCTGACTTGTATTAATCGCGCATTGGCTTGTTTATGTAAGAAGGTGATTGAAACAGACAAGCGAATCGATCGGTTTAAAGCTATCAGAAATTATGATCGTTAGTATGTTGAAAATTGAAGTTCTGAATATTAGTTGTATATTAGCAGATTTGTAGACTTTATCTTGAATTTATATGTTATTAATTTGAATCTTATTTAACGATATGGATTTATCATGTAATGTTTGATTTGATGGTATCTTTGGAATATATAAGATACAAAGAAAAAGAAAAAGAAAAAATCTTTGCTCATTTATTTCTTATGTTTATCTTAATCATTTCGAATCGTAAAATCAATTCCCATGATTATTTCACTTCCGAAAACAATTATTAAAGGAAAGATAATCAATTAAAAGGAACAAATCTAAAAAATAATTACAAAAATAATCTCTTGAAAAAATAATCTTAAAAATGTCAGACAAAAATGTCCATAGAATATAGTTTATAATGTAGATTGCTCATAGAGATATAATTATTATGTTAGAATTTTTTTACATTTTAGAGATAAATTACAATAAAGAGTAACATTTTCAAAGTTACTTTCTCAAAAGGTAGTTATATTGTTCCATTATTATTTATTTATTTATTATTATTATTTTTACCTTGTAATCCAATTTCTCACAGAAATTGGTACTGACTTTTCATCTCATTTTGCTTTATCAGATTGTATGCATTAAACATTTTCATTCTGGACAAAAAATAGATCCACGGTAAGCTAAAGACAGGTTACCCGCTCCCAGCCGTGAGAAGAGAAGCAGTAGGGAGTTTCCTTGCCCAAATTATGGGAAATTTTTTGCTTAATTCTATGGTGTTAGAATGGTTGGTATTCCGTGGATTAGCAATAAAATTTTATCTTCTGGTTTAAGGGAGGAGTATTTCATTGGCCTTTCATGTGGAGGCGGTGAGTAATGGAACTTTTCAGGAAAAAAGGGGTGTCTATTCCTGTTCAAAGGAAGAAAGAAAAGTTAAGACTGTTTCTTCCCTCTTCTCCAAATAAGAGTGGTTTCTCTGGAAATACAGAACTGCCCATATCCAAGTGTCTCAACCCAATGTCAGGCCCGCGGTCGGACAATACAATAAACAGTAGGTGGTCTGCCAAGAGAAATTGCTCAAACAGGTTTCCCAGAAGTTCTTATCAAGATGTCAGGGTCTGGTGCCAATCCCATGTATGTTCTTCTCGAATCTACCCATTTTTATAACAGAATAATCTTGGACTTATCATCCCTGCTACTCCTTCACCCCATTTATCTTTGCAGGATTCTTCAGTAGTGCACAATCTCATCAGATATGAAGTATAGGCCACACAAATCAAACATGGTATTAGTGTTGTTGGCGGTAGCTGCCGCGCTTCCTCAGCTGCAATCCTGATAGGCTCGTCAAAGAGCTTCAGATTTAACAAAAGAACTCTGATACCAAACTGATTCACAACGCTTTGTTCCTTGAGCAACCCCTTGATCTTCTCATGGATCAGTTGCATCACAAGTTGAACTTCTTGTGGGTGTCTTCTGAAATTGTCAATGCTGAAGGCGTATACGGTTATGTATTTCACCCCCAATTCGTAACAGTACTTGATAATGGATAAGAGAGCCAAAAACCCAGCCTTGTAGCCCACCCCTTCTTCAAGTTTCCACTTCTTGGCATACCTTCTGTTACATCACTTGATGACGATGTGATTAGAATGTCACCCACTGATACAATACGGGTATCCATTTTCGCAGGAAGCTGTAGAAACTCCCGATGAGCCTGCTTTCATACACTACCACCACCACCTCCTCTATCCATTTGAAATGTTGCAGATCACCCCTGCTTTGATAGAAAATAATCAAGTCAAAGTATGAAATTACATATCTCAACACAAAATTGTAGACTAATCAACTCAGGCACCAACTGTGACCGAACAAGCTAATTTTCTAGGTCGAAAACAACCAGCAGGCCCCTTTTGGCTGCAGGGAAAATTCCGAGGCCTAAAGATTACATCACTCTGAGGCCAAAAGAAGCTAAAAGCCACGCATCAACCGATCCTATTAAAAGAAAGAAGCACAAAATTCAAAATATATGCTCTTCTTTACATCCATTTTTTCACATTACAAAAAGAAGACCAAAGTTTGAAATACAAAATATTTTCAACCAAAAAAACAATCACTAGCAGCAGATTTATCCATAGTTAGGGCTGCGGAAAATCATCATAAACTTACGTGTAAATCGAGATCACCGGGATTCAACGATATCAGTTATTCGCGAAGAATAAATGGATTGCAGAGATGATTTGTTGAATGGGATGTTGGGTAAATTGAGGGTGGGAATAACAGTCATATATAAGTAAGGGATGGTGGGATCGGATCTTCCATTACCGGGTATGGGTGCATTTATAACGTCAGGATACTTTTGTGGGCTAAATCTCCAGCATCACGACCGATATGCTCGTGGAGGGGTTTCTTTATAGGCCTATTGAACCACTGGGCTGCCATTCACCAAGTTCCTGGTTTGGGATTTGAAGTTTGTCCATTCAAATATAATTGGGAAAACTATGTTATGGGGTTTAGCATGAAATATTTGAAAAACTAGGTCCAAAACTTACCAACTCTAGCCCAAGTCCTGTTTGAACCAAATAATTGATAAACCTTCAGTATTTGATAAATAGTCATGAGGTAGCAAAAGAAAGAATTTATCCCTAAATACCTTTGTTTATCATACACCCACAGCTCTAACTAATTCAAACATCCTTCTCCTCTCAATCAGGGTTGACATTTTGAAACTCATGCTTAAATATCCCTTATCTTCTTCTTCCTTCCCCACCTCCCTTCTTGGATTCTTGCTATCCATACACTCAAAGTACGAGCGATCGAAAAAGCTGATGGTGATGGGTTATTCGACGAGTTCCCATTTGATAATAGAATCTAGGTTTCTATTTTCATCAGTAAAGTTTCTTTCTCTTTCTCTCTTTGTCTCTTTCGTTTTTCCATCACTTAGTTTGTTGAGAAAAATTTATTTGATTAACATGATTCTATATATGGGAGTGCTTTGCTCTTTTATAACTATTGATACACTTTATTTTGTATGGCAATGTAGCAAAATTGATGCCCCAAATCATAGTGCTCCTTAGACAAAAATTTTCCCAAAAAATGTGAAATGTTTCATTGTCTTTCACTCAAAACTGTCATTTCCATAGAGGCTTTCAAATCACCTGGGGAGCTTTTCAGCCATTGTTGTCTTTAGAATGTCAAGCTGTCATCCACAAAATTCTATGAGTTCAAAATTCTTACCAAGAACCCGAAATTCAATTGAGTATGGTTTGATAAATTTTGACATCAAGCTCAACAACATTCTAGATGGTTTAGGTAAATTGAAAGAATGGGAAGTGTCAATGAAAAATAATTGAGAATGTTGTTCAAGAGTGAATTATTGATACTAATTTATTAATTGAAAGTTATTCCAATTGTTTATTGTTGTGTAGAATTTCTAAATTAGTTGTTATGAAAATTAACAATAAATAAACTTGTAATTCGTAGTGAATATTGAAATGATGGGTGTTTGTTTGATTAGATATTAACATATTATTATAGGTATTTAGAGACTAATATGACACAAAGGAGGAAGCATTTGTATAAGTGCCCTGCCCAGGCAACTGACATCAAGGCAAAAACCAAGTCTCAAAATGACCTTAGGTTATTCAACATAAATAAAGATTTTGATAGTATTTCAATAAAATGACAATACTACCTGGGCGAAATATTGATCTCGAATTTATGAGCAAATTTGGGTTAGAGTTGATATTCAATAGGATGGGTTGGACTCCAGTCGTTTCTTTGGTTGAACCAATGTATACATAACTAGTGTAGTGCTTCTACTCAAAAGCTCATTTCACACATGGAGCTTTCATCGATTGTACACTAAGAGGAAAAGACGCTGACACTCCGCGTAAAATATGAAATGCTAGGTGTCTCATGCGAAGGCCTACTAGTGGATGACATAGAAAGACTTGGCTATTCCAGGTTTGTACAGCTTGGGGCCATTGAGCACTTATGCGAAGTGCGTAGTCATGGGCTTGAAAGCCCAAAATGCTCATTATCTTTCTATTAAATGCAGTATTACTCATCACATCATCACATTCTCCATCATACCCACAGGGGACATAGAGAAGAAGTTGTCTTATCTTGAAGCATTTTGGTTGATTCCTTATTGATCGGTCGTAGAAGTCTGACCTTGGCTATATTATGCTTAATCATAGATTGCACATTGTATACATTCGAGTACTCCCCTATGGATGCTTTTTTGATGAAAGTTTTGAGTTTAGTTTAGACTTGTCAACATAAACAAAAGTGATAAAGTTCTACGTGTTTTGACACTTATCTTGAATCAACTATGGGTAGAATGAAGTTTGTGAAATTAGAGGATGGTGAATGGAGACGTATGGGAGATGAAGTGGAGGCTGATTCATATGAGGATGAAGAGAATAACGACATGGAGGGAGGATCTCAATCTTCTAGTCACTTGGACATTCCTCCATTACAGACTGATGCACCAGAATCAGAGCCTGTTGATATTCCTCATGCCGAAGTGCCACCAATTATGGATGAATCACCTTTGCATGAGGTTAGGGCACATATCAATTTGTTAGCTTCTCGCATAGAGGAGCTAGCTATTGTGGAGGATTCACATTTCTCTTCAATCGATGCTCGTATTGATTCGTATGAAACACGGTTTACCTCCCAAAATGAGCAGCTACAACAAAGAGTCAATCAGTTTGAGGAAAGGGTTATGGGATTCCTTGAATCTGTTTTCCCTCCACCACCTCCGCATCTTGATCACAGATTATACAAACTATGTTTTTAGTTTACTTTTTGGACTTATGATGCAAGAATTTATATGTTATTAGACCTTTATGAACAATGAATTATATGTCACACTTGTTCCAGTTAATTGGACTTTGTTACAGTTGTATGAATGGATGTAATACGTTTTACTTTATGACGATGTCTATTTTTCTTAGAATTTCCTTTCCAGCTTAACATAACTTGTACCAATGAGGGTGGAAGAGTTTGAAAAATATTGTTATGTTTCCATGATCGTGTCACACTTAGATCAATTTATCACGAGTCTACTGAAAATTTTATGTACCTTCAATCATTAACAATCAATGCAACCCATAAATAGATTTTGTAGTCTATCGAAATTCGTTCAGGAGTATGGTTCTAAGTAGTCTTAATCACCTAGAAACCGACTCTATTTGAAGAAGAAAGTATCAATGGAAGCTAATGCATGTTGTGAGCCTCAATCGGTTGAGGTTCCACACACCTCGACAGTTGATAGACTCTTTGTGATATTGATCCACATTGCGCCTCAATCGACCGGTCAAGATTGTTAAACTCAACCGGTTGAGGTAGCTCTATGTCATTTTATATTAGAGTGCTCCTTAGTCAATCGGTCAAGTGTATCAATCTCAATCGGTTGAATGACCCTCTCGGTGAGTTTCACTCACAATGCACCTTAGTCGATCGGTCGAGTCTACGATCTCGACCCGGTCATTAGTCTCTTCGTGAGCGGCGAGAAGTCATTGACGGTTGTGGTCTAGAACACCAATGGGTTGAATGATCGATTTCACTGAAAAGTATACTTCGATCCAGCGGTCAGTGTACAACCTTAACTAGTTAAATGGCCTATCGGTGAGTTTAACTTACAATGCACTTCAGTTGATCGGTCAAGTGTACCAATTTCGATCGGTTGATTGAGGTGTACTTTTTGTGAAACTGACCAAGAGGTCATTCAATTGGTTGAGGTGTGGAACCTCAACCGGTTGAATGACATCTCGGTGAGTTTCACTAACAATGCACCTCAATCGTACGGTCGACTGTACTAGTCTCGATAGGTCGATTGAGGCGCATTGTTCAAGAAACCGACCGAGATGTCATTCAACCTGTTGAGGTGCGGAACCTCGACTGGTTGAGCTCACGAGTTGTTATATTCTAGGGCAATGAGTTGTATTGACAAAGTTATAACTCACGTGTGTATTGACAAGTTAAAATGAGATATACTAATAGTATATTAGTGTGTATTTCTTAGTGAGCAAATGCTTGAACAGCGTGGCAAGTTACAAAATAGCATTAATAGAGTAAAAGTTGTCATGTTACAATATAGCATAATATAAACAAAAAAGTCCAAATTGACTCCAAATATAATTGTTTGATACAAAAAACAGTGAACACAACTTAATCTTCATCATTTCCTAATCAAAATAACTTGGTAAACTTTTCCCAATGTTTGTTATGAGCATCCAAGGCAAGATTGACTACTAGTTGAAGTCTATGCAATGACATTTTATCCTGTCGGGAAAAAGCATACACAAAATGATTAGTAGTATCCATATCATAATATAAAAATGATCGTAATTTGAAAAGATTGATTTGCTCAAAGAGTGAGTGCAGCATCAATTGCTTCAATTAATGGTGATTCCAATATTCCTCATTAGTCCACGAAAATTCCACAGTCAGACCTAAACAAAATTGGATGAAATTGGTTGAAACATAAACTAGATAAGCAATTGCAATGACCTATCAAACAATAAGTTTTGGGATGAACGATAATTTTGCCCTTTTTTTTTTTTTACCAAAAACATTAGGATAGACATGTGTGAATGCTCCAATGTCCAAGTTATGATGTCGAAGAAATGCGTTAAATGCTTTGGTAATAGCCGCTGACAACCTAATTGATTTGCTCGATGGTCATTTACTTCTTGTTAATGAAATAGAGGATAACACCTCTACTCTTTGAGCGGCATGATTTACAACATGCAAGTGCCAATGTTTATTCTTACATACAGGTAAATAGAACTGTTTAAACAAAAATACTGAAAACGTTTAGTTATCCAAAATAAAAAAAAAACATATAGTTGGGAGTTTGTACAATGGCAAGTTGATATGTTACCATGTCACAACTTGACAAATCACTTGACTCCAATGATGGTTGCATCAAGGAGCGATTTGTTATCAGGCGTGTGCGAAGGTTCCACACTCCTTCGGAGATGCTAGTCAAGATCATCTATAAGATTACGAACTTAGATAGAAATCTATGAGAATATAATCAATATGGAAAAATACAATACCTCAAATGATGGGTCAAAATAGTGTGTACGTCTAGGTATTGAGCAACTATTGCTATAACCTTCATGCGAAAAAATGAAGATATTAACGTATTGATGTCAAATGAAATGTACAACAAAACTAATTAAAATTAATGCATACCATTGTTTATCAAGCACTCCATCGAGTGAAGACAACTCCTCTAGTGATAAACATCTCATGCATCTCACATGACCTCCTTGAAAATGGAGCCAACAAGTTAATTGTGTGGTAAAAAAATGAGTATAATGATAAATAACGAAGATAAAAGTGGAATTTATCTAAATTGTGAATACTCCTCATCCATCCCATTTCCAAAAACATAATTCGCCACCAATTGTTCTTTGCAGGTCAGTTTTTTAAACTGCTTTTAGCAATTATCAACAAAGGGCGATTTCAATATTACAGATGGCTTAACCATCCTTCCTGATCTTCGTTTATATATCAAAGTAGTATCTACTTTGTTGCATGAGTTCTTTTCCATTCCATCAACATCCATCCCGAGTATATCTCCACCTTCCTTTGTTGGAGAGAAAGGTATATCTCTACCATCCTCATCATAATGCAATGGTGGTAGGTGTTAGCGCATGTGTGGTAAAACTATGAAGATGGATAGAAATGCACCTTGCACATCGGTGAATAGTGGGGTTTGTTGCCCATATTATCTCATACTAGACCAGGAAATTCCTCGGCCCATCTGACAACAAATGATGTTGCGATGCTATAAGGGTGGAGTTTTGCAGAAATGCGTTCGATACCACAGAAAGCCGATAGAGTTAATTCGGCTAAGTTACATACGGATTAACACTATTGGAATTTTACTCGTAAAACAAGTACCTTTGGTGAATCTGATATGGGAAGAGGATGTAGGATGTGAAGGCATATACGTAGAGGTCAAAGGATACAAAGGTCTTAAAGATACATTTTGAGAAACATGACATTGCTTTCGATTCTTATATCTACACATCCATATCTTCCAAAATATTTTATTTCCTCATAAAGATGTCTCTTGATTAGCTGATCTGTCCAAACATCACATAATGGGTGTGCCAACTCCACAGACACTGATGGAATAGTGGTGTAGGAGAGGTAGAATAGTTGAAGAAAAATGATTCATTCCCATAAGTATATCGATTTTCTTCTTTGGAACTCATGAATACCATCCTTTAGATATTGGAGCACAAATTTTGCCTTGTTTCTTTTCATAGTAAAATCGCTAAGCATAATGGAATCCCATAGATCCCGGATTCCCTCTTGCTTTGAATTAGGGGCTAGGATTGTTCCGCAAGCAAAAATCAGAAATGACTTACAAAATTCTTCTCAATGTAGGTAGTGTTCCCGAGTTTGTTTCCTAGCTTTCAATTTATAGATCGTGGGTGTGGAGCAGTGGTTATGGATAATGATGTCAAGGCCATCACATGGTATTCCTAATATCATGCTTACATGTTGCGTCGTGATTGTGATTGATCTTTGTTGTGACAAATGCAACCAATGGTAAACAACTTCATAATTTTCAAGTAGCCAGCTGCAAAGTCCACTTTGTAATTATGTGCAACCTAATTTAAGTAATCCTCCAAACCCCAATCCAACTTGTTTTTCCTCATAAAATTGTTTGATAATCTTTATGAATTTTGTTGCAGAACACCATGAGTTAGACATTGTTACCTATATGAATATAATATTTGCATATGGTTAGGTACATGCAAGGACCATTAAAAATACGTTACATGAAAAAAAAGCAGGGAGCTATTAAGAGATGTAAAAATACAAGTTCTTTGCTTGTGTCTTGAATATCATTTTCTTTATGGCGATGAATGATGAACAAAGCTAACATTTTCCACATGAAAATGTCAAGCAACCAAAATAGTCAAGCAAATAAGATACTTCTCATTGTGCATATATTTAATAAAAATCCAACATTACCAAGGATACTTGATTTGTATAACATGACAATAATAAGATCATAGTTAAGAACATAGCCTTATTTGTCACACTTGGCACAAAATAGTCATTGCAAGATAATGAGAATTACAAATAATGATTTTTCGTTTATGGTAATGGATTCTTGCAAGTTACTCGATTGTGACCTACCAGATTACATTGAGAACAGTAAATAGTCATCTTTTCTTGAAATTGAGACTCTATTCACTTCTTCTTTGGTCTACCAGGCAGTCGCTTAGTATGTGGAGGGTTAAGTCCAAAAATAACATCACCCCTAAGACTCCTTACCAACCCACGTCATCACTATAGTTTGGCATGCCCATCGTCTACATACCGCAAAGTTGCCAGAATATATAATCTCTTGCTTTGGCAAAGTGAACCATTCATCGACAAAATCAGCTAAATTTTGTCCAATTGACTAGATGATGGCACAATCATGCTCACACGGTAATCCTGACATTTTCCATGTCATGCAGGTGCATGTTCACATTCACCCAAAGCGGTAATAACAAAACCTGGTGAACACCAAACTTGGTATTTGGGGTGGATTGACATACCCCTCCCCTTTGTGATATTTAGCAAAATCTTCTCAAATTTTGGGACCAATGGACCCCTTCCATTTCGATGACCTTCTTGTAGCCGCTCAGCATGCTACCTAGTTTAATCATGCGGTCCATCAAAAAAAGTGCATATAGAGTAATGACATTCATTTTTTAACCATGCATTAATGACTCGGCAAGATTTGTAGTCATTTTGTCCCATCTTTTTTTGGGAAATTTGGAGTTGCCCGATGCTAAAGTTGAATTTTCTTCAACCAATTTCGCTAAAACTTCATTGTTGTAGTATCATAGCTTAAACAAGTTTACATCATAATCATCCACCCCCACACGCATATGCAATCCACCTAGTGAGCCATTGGGAGGTGCACATTCTTTACCCTTATTCCCTCTTGTGTTGTGATTTGTGACAGTTGTACTGAAGTTCTCCTTCAAATGCCAATAGCAATAGGCATGATTTTCAGTTCTAAAGATCTCAGGAACACTCCGCAAAAAAGCAGGATGTCGATATAATGACAACTTCCTCTCCGACAATCGTCTTTAACTTTTCTAAAAACCATGATCAATCTTCATAATTCTCTGAACTCATAATCCCATGCTATTTAGACATACAATCGTAGCATCGCTATGTAGTTTGAGAATAATGCACCACCATATAGTCCACTCATATGGGAAAGAGTGATAGCTATGGTTAAATTGACACCCCATTGCAAATCCTTGGATAGATACTCCATGTGTAATGAATAGTTGCTGAAAATTACCATCACTTGAATGCGTTAGCTCGACCACAGAACTAGGATTAGTTTCGGCAATTCTCTCACATCCATAACAATAACTCAGAGTAATATTTGGGAATCCCATATATTTGTTCCTTCGCCTTCTCCTTAGTAGAAGCTTGATTATACGTCAATTTCAACCCATGTTGTCTAACAAAATCTTTGCATATTTGGCGAGGTTGATAGTCAGGTGTTGAACGTATGACATCATTAATCACCATAGATGCACAATTGGCTCTACTTGTAGGTTAAGAAGAGGCAACATCGTCAGAAACTATGGTTAGCCATGTATTCTCAGCATTATGAACTTGAACAATATTCATTTGCACCTAGTGCTGTATGTGATTTTCCATGGACAATTGTCAATGAGTGCATACTAGGCTCATCCGTTTTACCCACACGTATTCTTCTTGAATCTATATCGAAAATATCCTAACTAATGAGCATCGATGCATCCCACAAAACTGGGGAAGCATTTCTAAAATTTGTCCCTAATTGCATTTGAAAAACGCATCATTTGGCGGTGTTTGGATGTGACTACGCGCATCTGTGTGGGAATCTAATGACTCGATTCTCGAGTCCTAGGGCTATAAATCAGCGATCTAGTTGCCATCAGTGAGGGTATGACATGTGTGGAGAATTTGATTTAACTATTGGAGTAATAACACTGTAATTTACCAAAACAGATAATTGAGTAAGTAAATGCACAACATGACTTGAGTGTTTAACCCGGAGGATTGTATAATGATTTGAGTTCGAATTTTGCGATGATGTCGAGGAGATAGCGATTCAGTGAAGATTCATAAACCCAACAATACACATCATTCGTTTGAGCATACTCATTAAGAGGCATCGTCACATAACCGATAAGTGAAGATGGATCAAATTTGGTAGCAAATTCAAGATTTCACCTAGTGAAAGCATGTTCAATGAGCACAAACTCTTGATCTAAAATCACCTTATGGCATATGTTAGGTCAATCTCAAGGCTAAAGGTGTGACCACCCAATGTATTGAATAGGTTTCCATCATCCAACCTTCACCAATCCCCACTCGCTAAATAAAAGCAAAAACATGTCATCGTCCAACTGTTCAATTTCACATGTTTTGCATAGTTAAAAAATAAAATTATTATTTCACGTTATGAAGTACACAACGTTTGTTTGCTTCAATCGTCACCAAAAATAATTGTAATTACGGATCATATGCAAACTAATTCTAAGTATCCTCAATTGTACCCATAGTTCATTTTATATGGATTACAAATGGGTTGTAGTCCGCCTCCTGATATGGTTGTCTCTGGGTTAACTTGTGTAATCTGCAAAATCCATAAAGAGTTGTACCAAGGTTTAATCATATGGTACTTACATTTTACTTATAATAAAAATAATGAAGTGGTATTAGTTGTACCTACGATCTTTTGGTTTTGTACCCCATATCACATGTAGATTGTACTTAAGGTTGAATGGGTTGTAATCAGGATACGATGCGGTTGTACCTAAAGGTTAACGTAGTACCTAGAGTCCATAAAAGTTGTACCCAAAAGATTTAATCATATATAGTGCCACAATTTACTAATTGCAAAAAAAAAAAAAAAAAAAAAAAAAAAGTGGTATTAGTTGTACCTAAGGTATACATGGTTTGTAACCATACTTTACCTTATGGGTGTACCTAGGGTTCTAGAGGGTTGTACCCTGGATACAATTTTGTTGTTCCTAAGGTTAACTTGTATACGTAGTTCCTAAAGTTCATAATGGTTGTTGTGACGCCCTCGACCCTACACTTTGTGTTAGGAAAGGGTGTCACAAATATGAGAGCCTCAAACACTGTTACCATATATAATTCCTAAATGATTATCTTGAAAATATAAATTTACAAAAAATTTCATATACATCCACCGTAGTGGTATTTATAGTGTCATGTACATATATTCTAAGTCTCATTTGTAGGATCCACACGGATTAACCTCATGAACCCAGGGGACACTCCGAGCACTCAGTGGATATAAAACTTTTATAGCTTGATCGAATAAAATCCATTGGGCGAACCCCTTTACAATCTTAACATATCTTTAGAAAATAATGCGAGTGAAGTGATAAATTTTTCTTTGTCTTTTCAAACACTTGGACTTTTCGGAAAAATTGGCTGAGTTTCCCTCTGTTTCGGACTTTTAAAGTTACAAAACTGAAAACATTTAAAAACACTTCTAATCTTTCAATCCTCAACTTCTCGACTTCCGTTTAGGACTCCTAGATCCATAGCCCTCAAACACAATATATACACATATACATTTATTCACTTCAAATCCTAAAACATTCAAACTTTCTTAAATTCCATGCACATTTTATCGAAGATTTGGGCTTGAGCGGACTTAAGCCAGACGCCTCGTAATTCCTTTTCAAAATATATACATATATGCATATATACATGACAAAATATTCAACATATAAAATATGCAGAAATATTTCTACAATGCAGTTCACCGGGCCGTGTCTCCTCGATGGCTCAGACTCAACTGAAGTCTCTGCAGCGCACCGGTTCTGAAAAGGTTCTTAAAACATATGGAAAGAGTGAGCTAAAGGAGCTCGGTGAGTGTACATTTCATTAGATAACATTTTCGTTATATATCAAAGTATCTATTAAATACTTATATATTCAAAATCACTTTGTCATTAACTTTCTTTCTTTCTTTCTTTCTTTCTAAAATCTTTATAACATTTTCAATATATATCAAAGTAATAAATACTTATATAATTGAAATCACTTTATGCATTAACTGCTACTTTCTTTTCTTTACGATGGAACCCGGGGATAAACACAGAGCAGTTTCCGAATGCGACGGTGAGGGCAGTCTCATTCAGTCATAACCACTCTGGCTGCTTGAGAAATAGCTTTGCATAGGGTTCGAGTCATAGCACCTTATCACGTGTAAGGATATTACTCTAAACACTATTTCCTCCTCGGTTAGTAACCTATAACTTTACCCTCTAAATCCTTACACGCTTAAAATTTTCGACGATATCAGTCCTCTTGATCATATAGGATAGGGTAACCATCGAGTGGCTCTTTAAATACATTTATAAATCCATTTAAAACCTTTACTTTATCATTTATACATTTATGCATTCTTCTTTGCGTTTTAAGCCATAATGCCTTAACATATGCATACATATATAAACATTTACATTAAACTTTTCATTTAAACATTAAAATCATTCCTCCTTTCTTCCAAAAATACATTTTATAAAATCCATTTTAAAATCTTTACGTTATCATTAAAACACATATATGCAAATATACATATGCACATTCATACACATTTTAAACTTCCATAATGCCTTAACATATGAATACATATATAATTTAATATAAATATATATTGATGCAAGATCTTTATAATACATTAAACTTTTCATTTACATCAAAACTTTTCATTTAGGCAATATAAACATTTACATTAAAACTTTTCATTTAACATCAAAAATCGTTCACTTTTAAAACTTAATTTGCAAAACATCATTTTTACACTTTCCACAGTTCACAAACAATCACCTTGCTTGCACAGCCGATTCTGTTTCAGATCCGTCAAATCCTTTTCCTTTTTCAAGAAAACCACAACTACACATTAATCCTGCCATTTAATCCACCATACACATTCATTTAAAGCCAAATGAACAAATTACCCTTAAACACTTAAAAACCCACTCATTTGTGACCTTTTTCCAACAATACTCAAACAACTATGACCCAAAATTATTCAAACGGTCTTCAAAAATTATAAAACTCTCCATATCAGTCCTTTATATATCCAATGACATGTCTATAAATTTTCAATTTAAAATTCCTTCTCTAAAACCCTCAACCACATAATACAAGTTACAACATGTTTTTGATGCCAACCCAGTTGTAACCACTGAATCCACCTACTGTTATCCTTGATTTATAGATCTGCTCCATAAATTTGAAATGGTTTCTTCCTCATTTGAAGCTATGGTTATAAGGTTCTTCCTCGATTGAAATCACCAAATCGAGCACGGGACTCAGGTTATGCTCTAAACAACTCAGTTACTCTATGATCAAGCTGATGCAGGAATTTATGCACATAGCCCCACTTTGGTGAATTTATGGGCCATGAGTCAGGAATTTGACGTTGCCTATTTCTTTATGTTTAGTTCTTCTTGAAGTCTATTTTAATTAGCCACTTGAATCACTCAAATCGGATAATAAATAAGCAAGTTATGGCTGAAATACGAAAACTGGTCGAAATTGGAAAACAGGCATTCACGATATCTTAGGTACATGTGCTCGAATTTTACCCAAATGTGGGCTTTTAAGCATTTTTCCATATTTTTCACCAATTCAACTCTATACTTCATATACACCTCAAAACCATTTACTATATACATCTTGTAATCTCAATTTTACTCAATTCATCTTTCATTACATGTGTATCTTTAAAAACCTTTCTTGAATTATTTCAAACAGCAACTCTAATATGGGTTATAAGCCCATACAATAAACACAAGATTTGTTAGGGTTTGTTCTAAACCCAACTCAATTACTTACAATTTAAACCATGAATCCATACAAAACTATAAAATCCCATCTAGTTCCATACCTTTTTGCTTTTCCTCTTCTTCTTCTTCTCCTCTTAACTTCTCTTCTTCTTCTTCTTCTTCTCACTTTTCCTCTCCCTCTCTCTCTCTACGGTTTGGTCTTCCTCCAAATGAGGACCAATTTTGATCTTAAATCCCATGTTTGTTAAGGCCATGTTTGGCCAAGTCTAACATTTTGCTTTTAACTTTTCATTTTTTCATTTTGGCCCCCCATTTCTCTTTTATTTCTATTCCCTCTTTTCTCTATTTGCCTTTAATCTCATAACTCCTTCTATTTACATTTCATTTTCAAGCATTTTAGATATTAACCTAGTCTCTTTCTCATTTATGACCACTAGGTCCTCAAGTAGTAAATGACCACTTTACCCTTGTCTCAATATTCATTTCGGGTCTCTTATTTTTATTTCAGAAGAATTCCATTTAGCTATTAATATACTAAGCAAGTCAAGCTAGGGTATATTTTGAGATATTACACTTGTACACCTATCTCGGGACCGGGCGTTACACATTTACTTGCCCTTTTACATTTACACGCCTCGAATCTTACATTTACATTCTAAAATCGACTCAAACCTACACGTGATGGATACTACGGTTGTATTGGTCCTGTGTGGAGTATCACAGACGATCCTCTTTGAATGCGCACACGGATAAACACCCGTGCTGCTAAACTTTATAAGCAAGTGGGAATGTATAAATATGGGTGACCCTTTATGCTTGATCGTCACAATACTTCACATAAAATTTTATTCATATTACATATTACTTATCATATCATTATGATTCAATTACATATTTCATTTCATATCATTTTCATGTTTCTGCCTTTTATAAACACATTCAAAATTTCATCTCATCTTATGTCATGCACATGACTACAAGAGTGGATATGGGAAAGAGCGTGTACTGAGGTACTATCAGCATGCAGACAGGTGATCTCTATCTATACTATACTATATGACTCAAGCGGGAATTATAATTACCTAAGCGGGGCCAATTATATATGTAGGTTGCATCATGCGTATACCTAATAGGCATGCCTAACATCCATCTACCCAAAAACATGTGACCCGATCATGCTTAGTAATTTTTATCCAGGAGTTAGAGATATCGGACTTTCATATCTTATATACAGATAATTGCAATCAGCGTGTATTCATATGAATGCCCACAAACCATTATTCTTTTATGCTTGTGAGATATTTGCACATTTATACAGTTGGTATGCTCATATTCTCAAGATTCATTCTTTGTCTTGTGGATTCATATATCAAACATGTTTGTATTCACATTCATATAATCCAGTTTCTTATCATAAACTATCATAATCATGTCAGTATGCAATTTCATATAACAATCCCACTCTTATAATTTATATGTAATTTCATTTTACTTCGCCAATTCTTTATCACTAGAAATATTCTCATTCAAAACCATCTCCAAAGATACCAGAAAGCCATATAGAGACATTAGGATATTTTAAGGTTCTATAGTAGAAGACATAGAAATCATCTCCCAAAAGCAGGGTCCAACTTCCCTTAATTTTTGGGTACAATGAGTTGGAAATCTCAACATATTTCCTTCATGTACTTTGTTCCTCTATGAATCCATTTTACTCATAAATTAGAATCACTCCAATTGAATCATTCAAACTCAAGTTATGGCATTTTAATGCCTAACTGGTCAGTTTGGCTAGTTTACACAGGTAACCGACTGTAAAACCCGATTTCAGGGGTCTTAACTCCATAATTTGACACCAGTTCCTTCTACTTATTTGAAGCTAAGGTACTAAGGGTTCTTCTCCAATTGGAATCATCGAATTTGGAGCACCAAAACTCAAGATATGTCCTAAACAACTGGGACTACTCTATTTTCAAAACATAACCAGAAATTTCCTACAAACAGAACTCCACTTTAACGAATTTCTGGGTACAATGGGGTCAAAATTTGAATACACTTATTCAGAAAGTTTTTCTCCCCCAAGTATGGTTACCCGAAATTTGAATCACCCAATTTGGATGAGTGAAACTCAATTTATGACCTAAACACCAAAACTGTACCAAAACAGAGGATAAACCCGGCAGCTTACCCGTATTTTCACTTCAGTCTCAAAAAAAGGGGACTTAGGGTCAGGTTTGCTTCTTGGTACCTTCTATAATTTTGTTGGAATCACTCAATTTGGATGACTAATGGCCAAGTTATGGTCAAAACAAAAACATGGGTTTTGGAAAAAAATTGACAGCATCTCCCCTAAAACCCTAACATTTTCTTTATCCAAAAATTCCTTAATTGAGGACCATAACCAATCAATCAAAACCAACTTTAAACCCAACTCAAACCAACAAAAACAACAAAACAAAGAGGGAGAAATTATGGTAGTTTCCTAAGCTTAATTTTCTTGAAACCTTCTCTTTCTCTCTTCTCTCTTTCTCTTAACTCTTCTTAGCCTCTTCTTATAGCCTCTCTTTCTCTCTTTGTAAGTAGGAGCCCCAGAGACAAAGGAAAAGAGCAACCCACAATTAAGTTCTTCCCCACCTTAAGCCTTAGCTCTCATTTGCCAAAAATGAGAAAATATCTCATTCAGAGACCAAATGTCGTCTTATCACTCTTTTCATGTCTGAGCGCTTGTTTGAGCACTCTCATTTTTGTTGCTTTCCTCTTTTTTTGCATTTTATTACTCTTACAATCTTACAATTCTTGTGAAACATTACAATTTCTAACTAAGCATATACTCTTCTTGATTTATGACCTTTGGCTCCTTAATGCTGACATTTATTATTTCCTTAACTCTTGATTAATTCTGGTTTTATCATTTTTCATAAACTAGCATTTTAAATCCAGGAAAAATACACATTACTTTTATTATCTGCCAAACTTGTTATAAAAATTCTTAGGGTATAATTTGGAATGTTCCAGTTGTACCCGAGGTTTAATCATAAGATAACACCACATTTTACTTATAATAAAAACAATGAGTCTTTATTAGTTGTACCTACGGTCTTACAGTGTTTGTAGGTATTACATATGGGTGTCAAGGTTCAGATGGGTTGTAATCAGGATCTGATCTAGTTGTACCCCAAGGTTAGCTTTATGTATTACCCAGAGTCAGCAAATGTTGAACCCAAGGTTTAATCATATGGTACTTATAGTTTACTAATTACAAAAAAAAAAAAAAAAAACAAGTGGTATTAGTTGTACCTAAGGTATACATGTAACACCCCAAAATATACCCTAGTTGTTTTCAACATGTTTAGGGTATTTTGTAAGCATAATTGAATTTTTCGTAAATTTAATTCGAAAATATGGAAAGTTAGAAACCCGAAAATTCTATACAACTAAAGGACAAAATTGTAAATTGTCCAAAAAAGGGTATCAAAGACATGAATTAATAGGATTAGAGGCCAAAGTATAAATAATAAGAATTGTAATGTAATTAATGGAAGTGGAGGACTAAAAGCTAAATAATAAAAAACCTTCATTATAAATAGAGGAGGAGACCAAAAATGGATTATTTTTGGTCTCCAAACAAGGCTTACGGGAAGAAGAGGAGGAGGAAGGAGAAGAAGAGGAAGAAGGAGAGAGATCAAGCCAAGGTATGGATTCTTGCATGGATTCTTGTATGGATGCATGACTTTGGCATGATTTTTGTACATGAATTACATGGGTATGAGTGCTAGGGTTTTCCTTGAAGATTAAATTGTTTCCCTTTTCTAGGGTTTTGTTAGGAAAACATCCTAACTCTAGAATTAAGGGAAGTTTGGTTGAAAATCCCTAATTGATCATAATTAATGTAGGTCTTCACAATTCCAAGGTTTGGGTGAACTTTTGGGTATGAATCTTGGATTACTTTGACTAATTAAAGTAATTGTGGAGTTGTTTGGAGGGATTTCTTGGATTTTTATGAGAATGAAATAGAGTGAATTGTGTGAAGTGCATGAAAAATGGTGAAATCACCATTTACGGGCTTAATTCGGAGACTGTCTGGGATACCTTTGAGACCTGTGGAAATTACGGGTGGCGATAACCAAGCTAATAGAATACGGCCCTAACTGTGCGATACAACCTTCCGAGAACGAACTTTTATTTTGATATAGGTGTCCCTACTTGACCCTTATTTTTGTTATTTTTAGTATTTAAAATTTAAAATCACAGCGTGCAGGAAGTATAGAAAAGGATGAAATTAAATGAAAAATGCGAGTAACCGCCTCGGCGAAAGCGTCGATGGGAGCAAAGTTCATGCCCCGGTAATAAGATCGGAAGTTCGAACACACGAAATTGGCAAGATACCTAAAGTAAGTATTAAATGACCGCGACACTCCTTGTCTGATTAACAAGCGGCTCTGATTATCTTGGTCTCACGATTGTAGTCTTCCGGCACCTCTAATTAGCTCTCTTGATGCTCACGGTAATGCCTGGCCTCTGTCTTGTTAGTCTTCACAACGCTCCTATCACGATTAGTCTTCATGGTGTTTTCCTTATTAAATCTTTCATGATCCTAACTTCTTAAGTACCAAGTGCTATATAAGTATCTTCGGATACTGTCTTGTGTCTTACACTTTATTATGCTTAGTCTAGGTATTCCCATATTTATATGATAATAACTTTGAATAATGAATAAGAGGAAAGCGAAGGTGTACGTTCGTCTGTAATACCTATGGGTGTTGAATCTGAATAAGGCTTTGTATTTCTACTTGGAGTTCGAATAAGCATAAGTCCGTTATAAGCATAATTACTTGTATAAGTCCATGATCTGAATGCATGAAATTTCTGATATCTGTTATTGTTATAGACTTATTATAAATGTGTATATGCATATTACCTATGTTTCCCACTAAAGCGTAAAAACAGCACGGGTTTTAATTCGTGTAGATACGGAAGAAAGAGGCAATGATATTAGCGTTGCGCAGACGACACACGAGTAGGGGTTCATCAACGTAGGTTCAGCACTCACGATCAACAAATGTAAATGTATAGTTTTGAATATGTATGAGGGGCTGAAGTCTTTGTATTTATGGCTGTGAAACACCCATTTCACGGTGGTAGTTTCATTTGGACTTTGTATATGATATGTTGATATATTATAAGACTTGGATATACCAATGTCTAATTATGCGGAGTAAAGTCCATTACATATTCGTGCCCGAACTCGGTTCGGATCCGCCAATCGGGTCGGACCGGGAATCGGGGTGTGACAATACATGGTTTGTACCCACACTACATATAGATCGTACCTAAGGTTCTAGCCGATTGTACCGTAGATACAATTTGGTTGCACCTAAGGTTAACTTGTGTAGTACCTAGAGTTCATGATGGTTATACCCAAGGTTTAATTATATGGTACTTATATTTTACTTATAATAAAAACAATGAAGTGTTATTAGTTGTACCTACAGTCTTCTAGGTTTGTACCCATATTACATGTAGATTATACCTAAGGTTCAAATGGATTGTACCTTAGATACAATCTGGATATACCTAAAGTTAACTTGTGTAGTACCTAGAGTTCATAAAATTTATATCCAATGTTTGATCATATTACAGTTCACGTATCATAAAAAATAAAATAACGATTGTATCATTGTTCTTAAACAATGTTGGAACCTAGAAATCAAGACTTTAAACTAATAATACACAGAGCATAAATTCAAAGAGACACACATAACTATATATTTTTATAAAAAATATCCCATTATATTCTTCAAACTTAACAAATCTATGAGATACAGTATTTCTCTTTCTTCTCAAGCAATGTTGGAACCTAGACCGTAGAGATTCAAAAGAACACATACAAGGAGAAAGAGACAAAGAGACAAAGAGACAAAGAGGAAGAGAAAGAAACATGTTGATGAAGAAAGAAACATGTTGATGAAGAAAGAAACCTAGATTCTATGACTCGAATGGGAATTCTATTCGGCCAACAGTTTCTCTCTTTAGTGCACTTACATTTGTCTTTTAGAGGAGGGAAGCTTACTCAGATGAGTTTATGGGGTTTGGGTTAGAACTTTGGAGTCGAATGAGAAGCCCCGTCTTAAAGAAACGAGACAGAGCTTGAGAGGACGGGGGGGTGGGGATGCAAAATGGGTTGAGGAAGAAGAAAGAAGAAACAGAAGAAAGGGGTGTGGGGTTGAAGAAAAAAGGAAGAGGGATGTTTGGCGTAGGTTTTGAGGATGTCGACCCCAGGTTGAGAAGGGGAGAGGATATTTGGATTAGGTTAGGGCTTGTAGGTAATATAAATGAAGGGTATTTTAGAAGACAAATTTCTTTTCTTAATCTCATGGACTCTTTCCATCAAATATTTGGGTTTTATGATTATTTTTGTTCGAATAAGACTTGAGCCCAGGTTTGATAAGTTTTGGGCCTAAATTTTCAAATATTTCGTGTTAAGGCTCTCATAAGTCATAACATGGTTTTCCCAATATAATTTGAACCCATAGTTTGTATGTGTGTATGTATATATATATATATATATATATATATATTACTTTTTTAATATTATCTATTATTTTTGAAAGCCCACTTCTATTTTTGTCTGCCTTTGAGTTTTTTTAATTACTTGGGTTATTTGATTAAAAAGGTTTTTAAAAAATCAATATCAATTTCGGACATCTAACTCTCCTTTTAACTTAATTTTGATAAAAGTATGGGCATCTCTACGTCGTATCTAGCTAAATTGGCTGCATTCAGTTAAAAAGACAAAGGCATAAAAAAAAAAAAGGGTTTTAGGTTCGAGTTTTAGTAGAGAGTGTTGCTACGCGAAGCTATAATATATTAAAAAAAAGTATAGGACATATTTTTTATAAAAATAACATTTTTTTTAAATATGTATATAAATATTTGTAATGACAAAGAACATTTATGTCCAAAAACAAGTTATTTTTTAAGAAAAAACTTTAAAAAGGGTTTTAATATTATTTTACATAAATATTTCTAATTACTATTGTGCGAAATGAGCTGGAAGGAGGTCAAGCGTGGAGAGCACGTTTGACTACTTCTCATCTCTCCTCTCTTCCCCTTCCTTCGGGATGCAAACAAGATAAGGTAGATGATAGTCAATTTGAAAATAAATAACAAATGTCTGGAATTAGACTTCTATGGTTGAGATTTAGTTGGACTCGATTTTTTATTTATTTTTTAAATAAAGCTAACTTATTATAATGTTAGTCAAGTCAACATTTGGACTTAATTGGGTTGGGCTATTTTAGGTTACACTCAAGAAGGAAAAAATAGAAGAGACAAAAGTATATATCATAGAAAAATGGTTTGCCACAAATTACCGCTCACCTATTTACTCGTTGTCATGTATCTAGTCATTTTCCAATCAATAGCTAAATAATACAATATAAAATTTACTTCATATATATATATATATACTTTCTCTATACCATATATATATATATATATATATATATATATATATATATATATATATATACTATATATACTACTATTCAATTCAAATTCAAGTTCTCTTATGTTACTCCATGTTTCCCACCCAAGTCAACTTAAATTTTATTCAAGTTAGATTTTTTTTTTAAGTTTAACCCAAATTATCATGATACGGTTGTTCAAGCCAGTCCAAACTCAGGTTGATTGCAAATTAGATTACCCTCAACATTAACATCTATGATATAAAATGTGTTCACATGCTCATATATAAATAGTTATTGAATGAGAAATCTTTAAAAATAATTTAAGTTTCATACACCCATTGATATCTAATAATGTAAAAGGTATTACTTATGTCAAGTAAAGATAATTCCTCGATAATCAAAGGGGGTATGCTCAGAATAATGAACTAATCATGCATTAAATAGATGATTTATTAAAAAGAAACAATATCATTACAACACACACAGTTAATGACAGCTAAACAAAGTGGCTGTTCCTCTTTTCAGAGCAGGATCAGAAAAATTACAGATTCCCACCTTGTAAATACAACTTCCTCATATGAGCACAAATAATATTGACTAACAGCAAAACTTGCTCTGGAAACCAAATGGATTGTAAAAAATGGTGATAGTTTGACAACAAAAGAAGGAAAAAAAAAAGGGTGTACTTGGGTGTCAAAATAATACCATTTGATTGATCCAGTATTTTTACCGGTCTATTTTGATTTTTGCTGTCCCAATCTAGGAGCTTGATGTCTTTGATGGCAGGGAGAGGAACAGGTTGATGAGTGGGCAACGTGATGACCGCCAGCAGAATGTTTAGTTTAGTTCCTTTGGTTTCAATCATTACTCCAATCTTTTCCAAGACATCGACTACTTCTTTCCTTGGAGGGGTCGGCTTTGATCTGATCTAGGCATTTCAAGTAGGCAGGCTGCATCAAATGCTGCCTTGGATGAATACTGACCTTCCAGTCTTGGGTCCATAATGGTTTTGAGCTTTCTCTTTGAGGACAGGGATGGCTTTGCCCAATCAACCAAATTCTGCTGTCCTGAAGGCCGTTTTGTGTCAAGTGCCGTAACCCCACGTCAGCATCTCAAGCAGCACAACACCAAAGCCATACATCACTCTTCACGTATAAATGACCTGCTGGAACAATCATGCTTACGTAAAGTGAGCTAATTTATTTCAACCACCTTCCTTCTAGTGTATGTCAAGCTGAAAACACATTTCTTTCACCTCTTTCATGTTGTATCACGAAAATACAGGTATCATCACCTGTTGCAATATATTCTGGAGCACTAACCATATATTGCCCACATCACCCGGGTTGTCACATGTGACTCTCCCCCAGAAGGTCCCAATTTTGCCAAGCCAAAGTCTGATATTTTCGCATTGTAATCCTATTAAAACCAAAAAAAGAAAGGGGTTAATGTTGTGGGATGTATCACATACCGTCATTGTTGTGATGTTGGTATGCCATGTGATGTATTTATATAATATATGATGAAGGTCAACATCAAGGTGTTTTTTCCTCTTTCATCCCACCATTGCATTTTAATGTTTCCAGTTTTGGCACTATTCTTTTATTCATTAATCCTCTGTTTGATTTGGAAGAAAGCATTTTACTAGGTTTGCAGTTTTGGTTCCTTCCTTTTTTCTTGTTATAAGTCCAAAACTGCCAATAATGCTTCATTTGGTTGAAAGATAGAAAAAAATGAAAACACAACTACTCACATTAAGAATTCCTATATAATCCCAACCTGGTGTTTATTTTCTTTCTGAACTAGCAGGGCAGGACGTTAGCAAGCCCTAGAAAATGAGATATGGATTAAATTCAAAGAATTCTCACCCCATCAAGCAGTATATTTGAAGCCTTGAAATCTCTGTAAATGACTTGTTTATCCGAGGTATGCAAGAAAGCCAGCCCCCTAGCGGCACCTATTGCTATCTTGACCCGTAGTTGCCAAGAAAGTGGTTCCAATGTTAGAAGTTCCTGGAGAAAGAGATTCAGATAGTCAGTATTGCTTGTCTCCATGCAAGAAACCATCTTTCTTGCTCAAAGTTTCTTACTTCTGAAAAGATGGTTCTCCAAGCTTCCCTTCTGCATAAATTCATATACAAGAAGCAGCTCTTTATCATCCCAACAGTATCCCAACAGCTTAACCAGGTTGGGATGAAGCCTTCCAAGGAAATTCACCTCAGATGCATTACAAAATGATTATGTAAACAAACCATCTACATCAATACAAAAGATTTACTAAAAATATATGTAAAAGCCAAACCAACCATTGAATACAGCAGTTCATTAAATCAGTTCTTTGAACCATAAACTTGGGCAAGCCGATCAAAATTCAATGTCTTTTAATATAGAATTTGAAACTAATATGCATTCTGTGGTTCTCTGATCACAAGTAAACCCTTAGAATGCAATTCCATATAAGTTGGCAGAATAACCAATGCATTTGAGGAGTCAACAACATTTTTT
This sequence comes from Tetrastigma voinierianum, assembly GCA_016808115.1. Lineage (NCBI taxonomy): Eukaryota > Viridiplantae > Streptophyta > Magnoliopsida > Vitales > Vitaceae > Tetrastigma > Tetrastigma voinierianum. The sequence continues at coordinate 95,491 of JAEQBH010008960.1, forward strand.
TCCTTTTTTGGATTACTTGCCCCACAACAAGAAGCGTAGTAGAATAAATTCAGGATATTATCAGTGGTAGGATTCAAACCCGGGACCATATGCCTCTTAATAGCTTCCCATCATTTGCACTAATCAACTATGCTAATTTGGCGGGTTAAGGGGTCAACAACTTAAAACTAAATTCAGAGAAAAGGATGAAGTAAAATCCTCCCCAAGCTGCAGAAAAATGGATTTAAAACTCGTCTCGGATGCCACGGAAAAAAAAAACATTAAATTTCACCTAGAAATCCAAGCCGTGGAATGAACAGCACTATGAAGATCCTACGGAACTGATAGCCCTTTTAAGTAAGGGCACTCTGGGGCTTTAAGGGGCAACATTATGGCTCAGTACTCATTAACAATTGCATTTAGAATGAAGTAGCTGATTCAAAAGAAAACAATAGAAAGACTCATGCAAATCAGTGATCTAAAGGGAACATCCGATGCAGAAAGACAGATAAAAAGTAGTTCCATGGACCTTCTAAGAAAAGCTCTCTGTTGCCTCTTTAATATCATATCTTCTTACTAATCAAAAGGAAAAAGAAAAGAGCTGTGAGCAATAACTCATGCTTACACAAGCTTTAAAAACACCAAAAAGTTCTGCTGGCTTGCTATTGGTGGGTAAAATTAACTATTGCCAGACCCGTGATCTGATCTTCATTTTCTAATTTAGAGGCATGACCATTATGATCACAGTTCTTCTTGTCATACCAGATCCGAATCAAACCATAAAGGAGAATGGCAGACAGGTCGCACTTAGAAAAAAGCCCCGTTTTCCCCCCAACTTCTGCAATTTATCCAGGGTAGACAATAAGTTCACCCATTACCAGCTGCTGTACTTACAAATTTCCAGTTATAACTGTACATCCTGAGATATAACTGTCACTACAAAACAAGAACAGATAACTCTCAAATTTTAAGCAAATAAATTGTTTAGAGAAATGAATTTGTTACCTGCCATTCTTGGAACCCTTGCATACTTTCTGGATTCAATTTCTTGATAGCAACCACCATTCCGGTGCCGGCCTTACATGGGGCTAAGGTCTTCTCATCAACCCTGCCCTTGAAAACAGTTCCGAAACCCCTATTGGCACATTATCAGACTTAAAATTCCAGTGGCAGCCTTCAAATCGGAAAGAGCTGAAAATCTTAAATTCAGTGTTAGCAGATTTGCCCATCCGGAAAAACTTCCCTCAGGCTTTCCCTAATGGCACCGCCGATAGCCGGCTGTTTCAGCGCTGCTGCTCGAAAATCCCCGTCGTTGCTTGTATTTATTCGACGTCCCTGAGACAAATTACCGAAATTATGCAAACTGAGGACGAACATGAAGTCGCCGGAAATTCGGAGTCAAATAAAGAAACTTAAATACCTGAAAATTTAGAAGACGGGCCTTCACCTGAAAATTTAGAAGACGGGCCTTCGGTACCTGGGAGGAAAAATTAAAAAAAAGAAGAATAAGAAGAAGAACCAAAATCAGAGAAAGAATCAGAAGAAAATTCGGAAAGGCGGATATGGGTTACCTTGGATGGAAATTCTGGTGGAGTTCTGGGGTGGGCTCGGTGGAAGCAGATCCACAGAAATTACCCATTTAAGCCTGTAAACTGCACCCCACTACCCACTACCCCTGGAGCTTAAAACTATTAAAGGCAACAGCATGGACAATAAACAGCAGAGAGCGTCTCTTCCTTTGAGCGAAGCAAAGAGGAAAGGAAAATGGAGAAGTCTTTTACTTGTATGACTTTTTATCTTTTTTAATTTCTTTCCAGCTACCAAGAATCATCTCTGCTGTTTCATGCTTTGTCGTCTACTCAGTTCCCAATTTATAGCGATTTAACTTTCACA